>PYWC01000090.1:428977-490906 GCA_003182015.1 Tuber magnatum | reverse complement strand
GTGAGAGTTCGGGTTCGCTCGGGCGTACTACTCCGGGTTCCCATACCACTTCCCGTCGACGCATGTCGGGAAGTCAGGTGAGGGGACAGAGCGGGGGCAAAGCCTGGGCTGATGGATTTTCTTGGGAGGGGCGGGTTGAGATACCTTTTTCGGCACAGGGAGGCTTGGCGGGGCCACGGGGCGCGAGGCCAAAGAACTTATCTGCGAGGACAGGTCTTTGATGGCAGCTGGAATAGCGGGGTCGGGAGGGGCCACGGCCGCAGGGGTCGGAGCGGGGAGCGTGTCCAACTTCGTAACCAGGTTTTCCACCTGCTGGCCCAGGGTGGCAACCATGCGTACAAGGTGAGAAATAAGTGGAGCAAGGGTCAGAACATCGACCGACTGAGTGTTGAGGTCTTCCTGCACGAAAGATGGGGAAAAAACTGAAGGGTGGGAGGCTGGGTTGAGTCCTAGCAAGTCCGCAGCCGCACGCAAAAGGTTCGTGCACGACTAGCGCTCATTCGGGGCAGGGGAGGAGACTCTGCCAGTAGGATTGCTCCTCATGCTGGCACGACTAGAGACAGTTCGGAGTGGACCCCCCGAGGAGGGTTGAGGAGGAGGATGCTGGTCAGCCATCGCGTAGCACTAGGTTGACGGAGGAGTGGGCTGTTCGCTTAGAGCCTGAAGCCTAAGCGACAGAGAAAAATTGGTGTGTCAAGACGGTTGCCACGCAAAAACCTGGAGTTTTGCACAGCCGAAAGCGGTAATGTTTTTAAGCGAGAGGAAAGTATCAGGCGCGGAGCGTGAAATCAAAAACAGGCTGGAGATGAGTTGCAGTGAAGGCAGTTTTGAGCTCGTCAAAGCATTGTTAGCATTCGGAGATCTAGGCCTCAGGATGATCCTTTTTGGTAAGTGCAGTCATTGGTCCTGCACGATACAAGTAGGGATTAATAAAATGATAATAAAAGTTACCAAATTCTAAGAAAGCCTGCACACCTCAGACATGGTCTAGTATAGGCCTAGAGATAATGGTTTCCATCTCGCTGTTGTCCATGCAGATCCCTTGGGTCATAATAATGAATGTGAGGTACTCGACTTGGTCAACATGGAATTTGAACTTGTTAGGTTTAAGCTCTAGTCCAGCGTCAGCCAAGACTATCAGAACCCGGTGAACAGATTCAACAAGGTCTTTCTCCACATTGCAATAGATTAGGATATCATCCAGGTAGGCAGTACAGAAGCGGTCTAAGCCCAGGCATAGGACCTTGTTGATGTATGCTTGAAAAGTAGCTGTAGCATTGGTGAGGTCAAATAGCATAACCTGTAATTTTTATAGGCCATATTGGGTCCTGAAAGCTGTTTCTCCTTGTTCCTCTTGCCTGGATACATAACAGGTTGTAGGACCCTCAAATATTCAGCTTGGAGAAACTCCTGTCTTTCAAGATTTTTATCAATATTTCAGTCAGGAGGGGTCGTGGTCCACTGTTGTTGATTGTTCCCTGGTTCTGTGCTTGTTGGTCTATGCATAATCGCAATAATCTACCCATCTTCTGGATAAACTAGATAGTGGAAGCCGCCACCATTGTCGGATATAGGATGAAGTCCTCTCTCAAATTTGTGTCCTGCCAACCCTTCTGAGCTTGTAGCTCAATAGGAGAACATACTGTATAGTGGTCTACAGGTGGGTTTAGATCGTAGTAGTAGGAGGATATTGTGGCCCTCTGATGGGTGTGGTAGCCCCTGGTTGTGTTCTCTTTTCCAAGAACAGAGGCATAAAGGTATGGTATTCTAGTGGAACAATGTCTCTAACTTCTTCATTCTTGAGTAACTTGTCCCCCATGGCTCGGTGAACAGTATAGGCTTTGAGAAAGTGTGGGATCTTCTCTGGTACCCTTTGGATGTTGGTTACATCAGAGGTGCTGTTTTCCCAACAATAGTCAGATTCAAAAGTAATAGTATTACTATCAAAACAAACAGTCACATCATCTTGTTTCAACCAAGGGATACTTAGGATGATTGGGTGTCAGCCCAGTTTGGTGATAATGTCTAGGAGTAATTCTAGAGGGTTACTGATCTTTAATTCTCACTCTGTGGGGTGGATAATTCCACTAGAACAAAACTGGCTTCTGTCTATAACCACTAGTCGGATGGGTTCTTTTGGTTTGAACAAAAAAGGTTGGTGGTAGCACGCAAAGTTATTATCGATCAATGCATATTCCATTGCTTTGGAGTCAGTAAGGGCATGGGAACAGATTACATTTTGGTTGTCTATGATGTCACAGGCAATCACGAAGTAGTTATCTTCAATTGTGATTTCCATTTGATCCGAAGACCAACCAGATGTTGCCAAACAAGGAAAAAACTTAACCTGTCCCCTGTCAGTGCCATCTTCTGCACATGGGAGAACCTGTTGTCTGAATGCTCAGACTGTGGATGGGTGCTCACTGGGATTATGGGACAGCCAAAAGAAAGTTGGCAGAGGACTACATATGGCCGAGTCTGTTGTTCATACACTACCTGGCTATATATACATGTCTTTCATGGTGAAGACAGAGTCTCCTTCTCATCATGACATTGCAATATACGTTGGTCATGGTTTGTCCTCCCACAGAGATGTTTATAGAGCCTGAGGCCATACCCCTAGTAGTAGTAGCATCGAGAGCCTGGGTTGTAGACTACAGTCAAGTGGCAGTAGGGGTGCACTATAAATGGGAGGAGCTGTTCTTATCCACAGGGTAGGCTTAGGTCTTCGGGTCCAACTTCTTCAATAAGTTGGTATAAGCTGCCAGAGTCTCAGGAGGGTTGATGATAGTGGTCAGAGTGTCCTTCAGCTGTGAGCTGAGGCCTTGGTAGAGTGCATCTTGCTTTGCTACATCATTGCAGGTGGTGTCGGTAGCCAGGTCTAGGAAAACTATAAGGTATTCCACAAATGTGTACTTCCTTAGTGCGAGACCCCTTGTTCGTCTTTCAGCAGTGGCAATATATTTAGGGTCTCCAGAGGCTTGTTCCCTCTGTTCTGCCAACAGGCCTTAGTGTTGGCATAATTGATACCCACAGTGGTAATGTTGCGTTGTACCTGCAAAATGGTAGACCCAGCCAGGAGGCTGATAGCCTGTACCAAATGGAGTTGGTTACTGTCAGACTGGTGGTAGTCGACATGGACCTTCATATGGAGTTGGGTGGTGATAAGGTGGTATATGTCCAGTATACGGTCAAAGCTCCCTGAGTTGGGAATCAAGGCTTGCTTGCTACTGCCCGGTGGTGCAGCAGGACCTGTAGTGGCCTTGGCAAGGATAATATTGACGAAGTTGATGGTTGCATTGGCTCATACCAGGTCTACTTTGGGGGTGGCAAGGCAGGCCTAAAGGCCTTGGCCTTCAAGGCAGAGGGTCTAAATATTCACACTCAAGGTTTGTAGTTCTGGTTGTTATCATTCATCAGCAGGGGACTTGGGGCTGCAGACGACTTTACAATCTGGAGAAGAATGTTTTAGCATGCGGGTAAGGTAGTTGTATCTGTGGTCAGGGGTCCAGTTGCCTTACAGTTCATCAGATAGACTAGAGATCTAATTCTGGTTGGTGAAAACCTCAGGGGGAACTTTGATTGATTGCAACATGGTATGGTGTGGGTTGGATCCTTGTAGGTGCAACCTTGTATCATAGATAGGATCTTGTAACGGGGGCACCCATAGGAAGATAGATCCCAAGGTTGCGACCGCACCGAACAACTTCAAACTTGTCGCTAAAAGTTCACACAGATGCAAGAGTAAAGTAAATGGTAAAGCTTAATATCGTTAAGCCTGACGCTTCACTCAATTAAGGTCTCAAGAGGATTGATTGTTGGAGTATGAGAGTTCTCGCATAGACTTTCAAGTAGTTTTATCTTATGCCAGAAACTCCCCTATCAGTTTACTCCAACTGTTCGAGTACACTCTTCTCCGCTAAGGGCGGTCCGACACGTCTCCTGACACCCCCTTCAGGCATCTATGTGTCGACACACTCTAGTCAGCGTTCACCTTGTGCGGTTATCGTTTCTGCGGTGCATTTCCATTTTGCCTGCCAGAGTGAATACCTTTGCGCATCGGCGTCTTGCCAGTGGCTAACAGTTAAGACGCCGCATGAACTAGGCTATCTATGACACCCTTCCCATATGCATGGATCTCTACTTGACCTCAGAAGCTACCGTGAGCGGTTTATCTATCTACTATTTACGAGTCTCGGGCTTCCGGTGTCTCCTGCAGGATGCACTGGTCCAGGAGTGATCCAAAGGGCGCTACCCACGACCACTACCTCGGATACACCTTACCTGCAGCAGCAATCATGCTTTTAGTGTCTCTGCACTTGCCTTTCAGAGCCTATGGCGGTGGGGACATCTTTAGACGTAGTAGGTGTAAAACTTTCTCAGTCGTCCCGGCACCACCCGGGACTACCTGCGGGACCCCCACGGTTAACTCCCGTTAACTCCGTCAGTTTTGGTCCCTTTTACTCCGAACAACTTGGAGGAGGTACTCCACCTTCCACCCTATGCCCCCTTATATATCCTGGAAACAGCTTACGGTCAACCGGATGGCAGCGACGTATACGGTGTTGCAAGCAGGTCTCCAAAGATTCCTCTTTGCTAGACTGTACACAACTGCATAGCCGTTCGCCCATGACGTCCGGGCCTCAAGGCGGGGCCGGAGGGGTATGATAGGAATACTGTCTCCAATTTCCAGCTTCTTTTGTGCTTCGTAGCTTGCCCAATGTCATCTCCCGGAGTCCCAGATTCCAGTATTATGCATGGCTTCACGTGACAAACATTCCGGTCAATTTTCCCGAACTCCCACTGGGACTTTGTATTGAAAAGTAGGGTAACTCAGGATTTTGGGCAGGGTAACCCAAGCCTCATGGCAGGGTAACCTAGTCCTGCGGGTAGGGTAACCTTGTCCAATATACAAGAAGACTCTCCCCAGTTACCCGCTCTATTCCGTCGCCAAGGATAGACACTTCTGACCTTTCTCCAGTTACCCTGCCTAACTGAGTAACTGCCCCTGCAGAGGTCCCTAAGTACGCTGACACCGCTCCCGGGTGTACCCAGGTACCTAGGTACCTGACCAGCCACTTCTGTTCCTTCTCGGAGACCAGGCCATTGGGTCTCCGTAGGTCAAGTACTTACTTGCCTGCCGGTTCCTACCAGTTCGCCTCCTGGCTACCTGTCTGGGTATAGGTTCCGTCTGCCATAGCTCATGTACGTTGGGTTGTTACAGATCTGTACAGGGTATAGGGCTGATGGTCCAAGGCACACTATGGTAACTAGGACAAGAGATAGGGAGAGGCACACAAAGAAGATGCATTTGTACCAAGGTTTCAAGCCTTCAAGGGCAGGGGCTCACGGGTGAGGGTCTGGGTTCACCAGGTTCAGTGACGTGAAGCGGAAATGTAGTTGTAATTCCTATGTATGGATATAGATCGGAAATTACTAGATTGGGGAAAGAAAGAAAATTATAACGACACACACCTTTTTATATAACCAAGCAGAATTCTTTACTGACAAATCCCAACACCCCTAAACCATTCCTCATACACAGCTGCAATCTTCTATTATATGCATGATGTTTCATTATACAGAACCTTAACTAATTTATTCCTTCCATCACCAGACAACTATAGAACCCGGCCTCCTATACATGCAACCAAAAACCCTGTTCTGATATACTTCTGCTATGTGGCCTTGACAGTGGCAAAGGTGGCATCCAACAGAGTACCTCAGATTTCCCTACTTGTTGCTCTGCATAATATGTGTGGTTTGTTATTAGAGAAGGCCACTGCCATGTCTCTATACTTAACATAGGTGTTACACCTTTTAAGGCAAGGAATTCCAATATGGGTATTGTATTTAGTGAGGTTTTCTGCTAGCATCTCCTTGTTGGGCTATTTCTTTTTCCAAATTCCTACTGTTCAACTCTACTTTTTCTGGCTTGAGAAATAGGACTCTTTCATTGCCATCTTGACCATTGTCAGTTGTAGAAGAGAGTCTCTGGCTATCTCATGAGTAGTGATACAGGTGTTACTGATTATGTTTCAGCCAATGGTGACTGTATCAACCTGTACCTTGGCTTCGTAGCCATTTATGTGGATTGTGCCTTCCAATGTATTATGAGGAATGATTATTGGTGATGGCTGCATCTGCAAGCTTTCCACTTCTACCGAGTTTATCTTAATTTCATCATTCATGCTGGCTTTCACCTGGTTTGAGCTATCCTTCTTTTCTTCTGCCTAGTCCTTTTCTTCTATTGTGTAGTAATTCTTTGCCTAGTATGTCTTTTCCCCCTATTCGAAATAGATGCAATCATTCTACTGCTTTGGTTCTTTGTCCCTACGACCATTTCTTCCTTTTCAGATTCTCTAGACCTTATCTGTAAAGTCTTATGAGGCGGAACCCTTGCTTATTGGTCATTCAGGTTAGTGTATTTGGTAAACTCCAATTTTGTAGATAATAGTGTCTTTCTATTCTGTCCACTTAACTATCTTGTCGATGCTATTGTCACCCTCTTCCCTGGGCTTTACCCCTACCTCAATCTCCTGTGTATTGCCTTGTACAGTCTCTGCCTATGTATATACTAGACTACTATCCTGTTGGGCAGTCATCCATGCTATATTGACTGGTCTGTGGCTATCAACATTATTCACTCGGTTTTCCTATTCCAAACTTGATAAATGTCTTTGAACTTCTTGTAAAGTTCTTTGGTGTTCCTCCAGGACTGGAATCCATTTCTTAGGCATTTTATCAAGGTTGATCCAGATATCTTTTCTCCACTATTATGGTGTTTCACTGCTTAATAGCATACTTCTTCCACCTTTCCTGTACAAGAATCTCCATACTAAGCTCCACTTGCTTTATTTAACTTGTCCATATCATATAAAGCAAGATACTGAGAGGAAGTCATAACCCATTGTTCGAACACTTCACATTTTAAGTCCTTCCTTCCTCCAGAGAATTTGGGTAGACATAGAAGCCTTATCTTGGGCCCAGGACTCCTGGCTGTTAGGCTAAGGTGTGCAGTGAAACTGCTTTCCAATATACTATCCTCTGAGTTGTCACTACTAGAGCCATTGTCTGCTGAGTCATCAGGTGAGTCATCTAGTAATTTAGGTAGTGCAGTCAGACATGCAGTTTCCAACGTCACTTCTTCTTGCGACATAAGCGGGGTTCAACTCTCTTTCACCAGTACTGGTGTAGGTGCCTTTCATTTACCAGAACTAGAGGGCAAGGAACCTGGGGTACCTAAGGCCCGATTTGCTAATTTCTTAGGGGACTTACTAAAGGTTCATGCAACTAGGTCTTAGGCAAGCCATCATGCTGGCTCATCGATTGTGAAATCGCTCTTTTGTCCCTTTAGTTTCTTTAGTTACCATACCTTAGTTTGGTCTTCTTATAGGACTTGCTTCCTACTTCAAGTCTGTAGTAACCCAATTGTGATTTTGCGATCAGAGCAGAATACTCCTATGTTCTAGCACTCCCTCTACTACCTTTTTGTTGGACTTTTGTCAAGTAATCAGGCATGGTCCAGGTATGTTTCTAACCACTTGTAGAGGTTAAAGCAATAAAACGTGTTCAGACGATAGCGTTATAAACATAGCATTACATTAAGAGTAGATGGCCACTTGATCAATAAGAGGCAAGCACTACTTACCTAAGGAGACTTCTAAAGGGTGTAATAGGGAATCAAAGAAGTAACTGTTCAACCAAGTATATGGAAAGTATAGCTAGTCAGAGTCCACAGTTTTCTCCTACGGCATTCTGTGGTCTTTAAATACAACTTATCGCTTATAGCTAATATGGGTGATTTCATAAAATATTCCAACCATCAAGGGATAGTATATGAAACAATTCAAGTATCAAATAATACTGTAAATGCAAGGCATAAAACATTTTATATATCCACTCACTGTACACAAAACACTACAAGCATCAAATGATGCTATAAATACAAAGGATAAAATACTGTATGTACCAACTGATACCACACAAAACAATACAAGTAACTTATACTATGAAACCAAATATAAAAGATTACTGGTATCAACTGATAGCATATGAAATAATACCCCTATCAACTGATTCCATGCCACCAAACTTAAAATATAACCTGGGACCCATACTGGCTACAGCAACCATCTCGGCAATTTGACTATCAATCACCTTATCTGATCGGGGATACAGTTCAAACAACTTTCCAATTTTGACCATCTCCATATACCATTCTTTCTCTACCTACTGGCAAACTGCTTCACCATAGAGGTTTCCTATAATCTTCATTAAAGCTGTCTAAGCTACCTTTTATCTATTCAAATGTCTATAGTATAGAACAATGTTATCACTCAGTGTGAAAATACAATATAGTAAGAAAGGTATACTGTGAGTGTCTGAAGTGAGATGGAGGTTTATAGAGAAGCAGATTAATGGAGAATTTCTATCCATGACTCGTCTAAGTGAGATCGGGAGTAAGTCATATATATACAGAAATACGACCTTCATATAACCAGAAGAACATGAAGGGAAGAACAGCAGTCAAAGCATGTTTGACTCTGAAAATCTGACGAGAAAGTACACCAAAATGTGCAGAACTGTAAGGTGGTATAAAGGAACAATTAAAAAATGATTACGAATCTCAAAAGTAATAACAGTTCATATGAGAGACATAAAATGTAACAAATTGTTTGTCATGGCCATCTGGCTGGAAGCAGAAGGCCTTAGGGTGTTGGTTGCATATAGTGATATTCAGGTTGGTACGCTTGTATTGCCATAGGAAGGGTTGCTTCACCAAGGTCTTGCATAATAGAATCCCATGCAAACTGATAGAAGACCATGGCTATGCAAGGGGAAGGGGTTAAGGATGTTGGGATTTGTCAGGGAAGGGTTTTCCTTTGTTATATAAAGGGGTGTACCCCTTTGACATTTACTTTTGTTATGCAACCTGGTAATTTCCTGTCTACACCTGTACTTAGAAATTACAACTTTGTTCTTCACATCACCAGAACCCATGAACCCTGACCGCGATCCTTGAGACCCTGTCCTTAAACCTCTTAAGCCTTGGTACAAACATGACTGGTTTGTATACTTGTCCCTCTCTCTTGTCTAGCCTACTACCGTGTGCCGTAGACTCTCTTCCATTAACCCCGAGAGACCCTGCCCATTATACATGGTTGCATCTATGAGGATCAAACACAACCACACCACGTCATTATTGATTGAACTTCTCTGTAAACCTCTCACCAACCAGAACCAGGCAGTCTGCCTGTGCAATAAACAGATAGGCAACCTGATGCACCACCTGAGATACAACTATTTTACATGTATTCAACATATTCTTTTCTAGACCGTTAACATGCTGATGCCTACTGCGCCCCTTGCCGATAAATGATTACAACCTGAACCGCTATCTGCCCTGATAGAGGAGCTTCAGACCCTCCGCCTTGATGGCAGCAGCCTTAAGGCCCCTGTTGCTACCACCGAACCAGACTGGACACTAGCCAACATAACTGTAATTCTACTTAATGATGCACTTGGCAATACCCCGGCAGGCCCTTCTGCACCCCCTGGCAGTAGCGAGAAAGCTGCAATCCTAAACCCAGATAGGTTCAAGGGTTCAAGAGACAAATATGACTACTTGATCACCTGGCTTCAAAACAAACTCCACATAGACTGCAAGTGGTTGGATAGTAAACAACACCATTTGGCCAGTGCCATCCGTCTCCTGACCAGGCCTGCCTACCTGTAGGTCCAACCCAAGGTTACCGCGGTGAGTATGAACAATAGCGACAGTGTGCCCTGGTTGGCCGAACTCCAACAAGCATTCACAGACAACAACCATGTGGTCACCTTTGAAAACGGAATAAGAGACATTGCCTAAAAGAACTACATCCTTGCAGAGTACCTTATGGACCTTCAGTTCCAGGCCTCTGAAACCAACTGGAACATGGTAAGAAAGCAAGGAGCACTTTACCGTGGCTTCAGCTGGGAAATAAAAAACATTCCAACTACTATTGCCAACCCCCTTGAGATGCAAACAGCCTATCTGAACTAGTTGAAAAAGTTGGACAATAACATCCAGGCTGACCCTGCCAATACGAAGGACCCCTCCTGTTCTTCTTGGCACACCCTGGTGGCCAATTATCCACGATCTACAACCCCCTGCTCCTGCCGCCAACACTGCTATAGGTAAAGTCTTGGGCCCCATAGACCTCTCCACTAGATGATGAATGCATACCGTCATGCAAAGAGACAATAACATGAGAAGGGTAGTATGTCTCTAATGTGCAGGTCCTAGACATGTAGCCAGACAGTGTCCAAACAAGAGACCCCTCCAGACTCAGGCTGCCACCATCTTGCCTGTTGGTACTTGTGGTATCTCCAAGTGTACCCACTCAGAGGCCATGCAGTGAGAAAACTAGTCCTCCCTCGTACAGAATGCGGGATCGACATGGGACAAGTTAAGCCTTTTCCTTGTTTATCGATATCTGGTTTGTCTTTAGAACAAATAGAAAATAGAATTTAACATCGTTACTTGGTGATCGCCTGTGACATCATAGACAGCCAAAACCTAACGTGTTCCCACACCCTTTTTGACTCCCAAGCAACAGGATATACATTCATAGATAAATGCCTTCATGGCCACCACCACCTTCTTTTCTTTGAACTAAAGGAACTTATCTGACTAGCAGTCATGGACAGAAGACCAATCGGTTCTTGTATGATTACCCACCTTACCCAGATCGAATTAATAATTAACAACCACCTAGAGACACACCTGGCCTTTATTACCAAAGTGGGTGAATTCCTATTGTCCCTTGGCATCACTTGGTTGAAGCAATATGATGTGGTAGTTCATTTTGCCAGCATCAACAGTACTTTCGAATCTGACTATTGTTTGGAAAATGGTACCCCTAATGTCACTAGAATCTAAGAGGGGGAAGAGAAAAGCCCATATTTTCTAAAAGCTTATG
Organism: Tuber magnatum; assembly: GCA_003182015.1. Lineage (NCBI taxonomy): Eukaryota > Fungi > Ascomycota > Pezizomycetes > Pezizales > Tuberaceae > Tuber > Tuber magnatum. The sequence continues at coordinate 479,942 of PYWC01000090.1, read as the reverse complement.
CTGTTCAATGAACCTTGAGCCACAAGGTTATTGAAGAATATGACATTAGAGACATTATTACACTAGAGGACTATGACTTTATGCCCTTGTTCCAAGAGAAAGAACACAACCAGTTACCACCACACCAACCAGATAACTGCATTGTCCCCCTGCTCCCATACTTCAAACCACCATTTGGGCCACTGTACAACCTATTCCCCTCTGAGCGGGAGGCCCGAAGAGGTAGGCATGACAAAATTCTGGAAAAGAACTTCGTCCGATCCTTCAACTCAGTAGCGGCTTTCCACATCCTGGTCATCAAGAAGAAGAAGATGTTATTGCGATTGTAAGTAGACTATAGGGCACTGAACATGGAAACGATCAAGAACTATCAACCCCTAGCCCGGCTGAATGAAACGTTTATACAAACCTCTAGGGCCAGGATTTTCACCATGCTTGATAGCCATGCAGTATACAACCGGATATGCATGAAGAAAGGGAAAGAGTGGAAGACTGCTTTCCAGACCCGGTACGGCTTATACGAGTCCAAGGTTACACTCTTTGGCCTGGCCAATGCCCCTGCCACTTTCCCCCACTACATAAACAAGGCACTATACCCAGGTTTAGACCACACCTTTACCACCTACCTGGAGGACATCCTAATTTATGGTGAGACTGAAGAAGAGCCTGTGGAATACATTTACCAGGTTCTGAAAGCCCTGGCTGACTGCAAACTAGAAGTTAAGTCCCAGAAGTGTGAATTCTATATGGACCAAGACAGTACCTCAGATTTATTATAAGAACCCAGGGGATCTACCTTGACAATATCAAGATGGGAACCATTACCGTCATGACTATACCAGACCAGGTAACAGATGTCTGTCCTTTCTTAGGATTTGGCAACCTCTACTATCGCTTTGTTAATACCCATCCCTGTCTTGCCTGACCTCTTACTACACTTACCAAAATAAATTAGCCTTGGGCCTGGACCCATGAATAGAAACTGGCATTCAGCAAGGTTAAAACTTCCTTCCTCACTACCCTGGTCCTCGCGTACTTTGACTTCCTCAAAGAAGTCATCCTTGAGACTAACACCTCAGACCTTGTATCCAATGGGGTGGTATCACAAGAGGACAATAATGGAGTGCTCCAGCCTCTCGCCTTCTACTCTGGAAAGAATAAACCTCCTAAATGCCACTATGACATCTATGACAAGGAACTAATTGCGGTAGTCTCGGCCTTTGAGGAGTAGACATATTACCTCATCTGCTGGAAAGTCATGATCCTGAACAACCACTCCAACTTGAAACACTTCACCACCAAGTGTCTTTAGAATTATAGGCAAGCCCAGAGGTCAGAGTTCCTGGCACAATTTGACTATGACATCCAGTACGGCGCGAAAAGTTCAATAGGAAGGTGGACCCCATGACTCGGATGCAAGAACTGATAGTAGAATAAGAGCAGCAACAAGAACACCAGATACAGGCAGTGTTGAAGCCCTATACCACAGCTGTGTTGGTAAACATCAGGCTCCCCACCAGAGTGTCTCTCCTATAAAGTCTTGGCAAGAGGTATATAATGCTGACCCAACCACCAAGCAGATTCTGCACATCGTAAAATAAGGTAACTGTCATTCCCATCTTGTATTACTAGGAAACGCCAGTGGGAGGGGAACTGGCTGCTGTTCCCAGATTGTCTATACATCCCCTAGCACAAAGTACTATGATAGCAACTAATGCAGAAAGCCCTGACCACTCTGCTACTGGATATTACAGTCCAGCCAAAACCCATGAATTGATTTCACGTTGTCTTTACTGACCTAGCATGTATAAAGGCATCAATTGTTTTGTGAAGAATGGTCATATTTGCCAAAGGAGCTACATATCACATGATGTCCTATTTGGCACACTGCATCCTCCCTCGATTGCAAACAAGCTCTAGAAACATGTCACTGCAGATTTTGTTACTAGTCTACTCAGAAGTCAAGGCAACAATGCGGTTCTGGTCATCATGGATAGGTTAACCAAGTTGCACCAACTGATCCCATATCAGACAATGATCAATGCTGTCACATTGGTGAAATTGTACCTCAATTATATGTGGAAGCCCAATGGTCTTCCTGCCACCATCACCTCAGACTGTGGTACTTAGTTTACTTCAGAGTTCTAGCAAGTAGTCTATGATCAGCTGCAGGTATCCTGGAAGCTGTCAGTAGCATTCTATCCTCAGACCAATGGCCTGACTAAGACAATAAATACTATTATGGAATTATACCTGCATGCCTAAGTCAACTGCCAACTGAGCCATTGGTCCCTACAGGTTACCATGTCCGAACTTGCAGCCAATAACCATGCCTCCATGTCTACCAGCCTGTCCCCATTCTTTGCCAAAGATGGTGGCAAGCTACAGATAGACTTTCTGGAGACCGTAGAGGCACTAAAAGAACTGTCAGAAGTGAGGGAGTTTGCTCTCTATCTCAGAAACATATGCAACCACCATCATTCTGAGATCATCTATGGGCATGATTATCAACAGGAGTACACCGATTGCGGATGCCTGCTAGGCCCTCACTTCAGGGTAAGAGCCAAAGTATGGCTCAGTGCAAGAACCATCTGAACCTGTCAACCCTCCCTGAACTGAGATAACAAGTCCCTGGGTTCTTACCTGGTTACTACTCACATAGGTACTCATGCTTATCATCTCAATCTCCCTGTCTCAATGAGGATACACGATGCTTTTTATGTTTTGCTACTTGATCATAATAAGGACACCCCCATTTCAGGGCATATTGTACCAACCTTACCACCAGTGGAAGTTGATGGGGAGGAAGGATGGTAGGCAAAAAGGGTTCCAAACACCAACATGGTTTGGGGAATACTCACATAGCTGCTTGGTTGGAGATGATACAAGGACGCTACCTGGGAACCAGCAGAGGCCATCAACATGCTGTCATAATCGATGGTCTCCACTACTATTACCTGAAGAAATTAGGTTTTCTTCCTGCATACCGAACATATACCTCCGAGGGCTTTGGCACAGCTGATAGGAGTTAGTCTCACAGCCACCTCGCTGGGGTCCAATGGCCTTGCAGTTTTGGTTGCACATAGGGATATTCCGGTTAGTTCAGTTGTGTCATGAGGAGCAAGATGGCTTCGCCAAGATCTCACATAATAGAACCTCATAGAGAGCGATAGAAGATTACAACTATGGAACAGCAAGGGGTTAGGGGTGTTGGGATTTGTGAGTGGAGGACTTTCCTTTGTCATATAAAGGGGTATGCCTCTATGGTATTTACCTTTCTTATGCAACCTGGTAATTTCCTGTCTACACCTCTACTTAAGAATTGCAACTTTGTTCCTCATAGCATCACTGGAACCCGCAAACCCTGAGCCTGATCCCTGTGACCCTGTCCTTGAACCCCTTCAGCCTTGATATAAATTGATATTCTTTATATACTTGTCTCTCTCCCTTGTCCAGTCTACCATGGTATGCTTGGAACTATCTCCCCTTAACCCCATACAGACTGTGCCTGTTACATTATCTCTAATACCCAATAAGAAAAGACATGTAAAATCCAGAATCATATCCTTAAATATTAATGAAATATATGTAGTATATGCTTTAACTGTAGTAATGTTCATGGTCTCTAGTTACACTCAAAATAGTACCAAGTTGAGAAATATACAACATTATAAAGGAGAATGTATATATACAATAAATTAGAATATTGCAATACCTTGTACATAATTGTTTTAGCTATGAAGATATACCTTCTATAGCAGAACCTTCAGAACCGGCAAAGACAATATGGGTGCTTTTGATAAGAAGCTATTAATTCCCAGCAGAGCTGACTCAGGGAGGGGGTTAGACCAGGTAGGCGATGTAGTGTAAAAACCTACTCCTGTTATAAGATATAACATGCCTGACCTCACCCATTGGCCCTAGGGGCGTGAATGGATAAACACTCACGAGAATGCGAGATAAGGAAGATAAAAACCTATTTACCAGTGCAGAAATAGAGGGTAACCAAACCTCTGCATATTTTGTACATAGTAGATATCTCAGGCCATGCATGATAGTAGTGTTTTCTCTTTTGAGTTTAGGATCAAGTTATTTTCTTATATGAACTAGTTGTTGGAAGTAATTCTTTCAGGATTTTCTTAGCTGGTTGTAATGTTTCCTTATAGAATTGTTTCTGTAGTTTGGAATAGGTATCAACAGGGATACCACTTGATATTAGGGAAACACCAAGATACTTTGCTTAGAACTAGTGTGTCTTGAGAGCCTTACCAAGCCCCAGCAAGGGATATTTGTCTCATAGATAAATCTATATTAGACCTACCTTGAATTAATTGAAGTTGTATCCAAGTTTATATGAGCTGGGTTCAATACCCAAAATCATGCCACAGTGATAGTAAATACCCTAGCTATGGTAACAAAGTGGTTCCCACCCAAATCTTCAACTTACAGACCTATTGTAACCGTTCTTATATTTAAAGACATGGGATTTAGTAAGAAATTAGCAAAGATGATGGAATCCTAGGAAAAGGGAGGAAGGCATAAAGTGTGATGGGCTGCTCCACTATACAACTCTATTTACCTACAAGTGATATGGGATTGCTAGATAGGAGCCTAGCAGATAAGTACAGAAATACTATTACTTCTAAATAGTGGAGCTACATGGCTAGGGCTTAGCAGCAACTGGATTGAGAAAATCCTAATACCTTGCGTGTATAGAAAGCTACATGGCCCAATAAGTGATACAAGTAACAACCACATTTGGGGATCAGGCCAACACTATAAGAAGTTATTGGATAGGTAGATCAGCAATCACCAGAATGTGATATGTTTCAAGCTTGTGGATATATCTGATACAAAGCTGGATGGGTACTTACCAATGTCATGGCTAAAGGACCACAACCCAGATATGATTATAAAACAGGGACACTAACCTAGCCCTCAGATTTCTGTAAGACCAATTGTCAAACAGACCAGATGTGGTTGGTCTTCATAAATGCAGAAGAGTTTACAGTACAAGATATGAGTAATTTGTAGCCCTTAGATATAGTACAATTCTCTGATAAAGAAGAAGATAACATTGTGGTTAAGGTGCTCAGGGAGTACAAAGACCATGTGGATATCATCAGTCCAGAATGGATTAAGGCATTATCAGAATACTGAAGGTATAATCACAAAATCAAGTTGTAGCCAGGAACTCAACCCCTGTTCAGGCCTATCTATCTGTGGTCAGAAAAGGAGCTTCAGGAACTCTATAAGTATCTCAATAAGATGCTGAAAACTTGAAACCTGTGGTGATCTTGTTTTTTCCTAGAAACCCCTATCCTGTTCAGAATAAAATAAGGTTGGACTTTAAGGTTGGTAATGGATTACCCTGGGGTAAACAAAATTATGTTGAAGAGTAAGTATCCTGTTCCGTTTATGAATATGCTACAAAATTGGATTTGAAAAGTGATTCTGTTGACAAGATTGAACTTAAAGAAAGACTACTGTGTTCTGAAGATAGCAGAAGGTGAGAAATGAACAACTAGACTCCCATGTAGATATTGACTTTAGAAATATACTATCATACTAATCAGACTGTGTAATGTTCTGATAATCTTGTAGAGCATGATCAAGCAGGTATTTAGAGACCTCCTGGATGAATCAGTCATAGTATATATGGATAAATCACGATCTATTCCAGGACTATAGAAGAGCATGTTGTGATAGTAGGATACATGATGTAAAACTTACAAAGGGCATAACTATACATAGGTATTACAAAGTCCAGCTTCTACCAATAGTCAGTTGACTTCCTAGAATATAGGATCTCTGATCTGGGGATCTCAATGTTGTTCGAAAAGGTGCAAACAATTCGAGAATAGGCACATTCAATATATATTGATGACTTACAAAGCTCTATAGGCTTTGACAAATTCTGCTGGTAGTTAATAGAGAGCTTCAGCAAGATTATCCAGGTATGATCATACTTGACCAAGAAATATGCCTAATAGGACTGGATCTCTACATGTGACCAAGCTTTCTACTGCTTAAAAAAAGTGTCATGCTCAAACCTCTCCTAGGATATATAGATCCTAAGAGGCCTACAAGACTTGAAACTGCAGCTAGTATTTTCATAATAGGAGCTATCCTCCCACAGTTTTGTGAGAATAAGAGGTGTCACATGATGGCCTATCCTAGCAGCAATTCCACTCAGCAGAGATTAATTGGGATATCCATAACAATGAAGTGACTACTATTGTGGTACCATTGCAGTAGTGGGATTATTCATTGTGATTAGTAACAGACCAAGGGGCAATCTAGACGGATTATAAGAATTTGAAGTACTTTAATAGGACCAAGGTCATGAAACACAAGCATCATAGCTGGGCAGAATTCTTACACCGTTTAACCTCCAGGTGGTTTACCATAAATACTGGTTGAATGAGATAGCTAATAAACTGTCACCATGTAGGGACTACTGCCCAGCAGGGGGGAGTGATCCTCAACTGCAGTGCTTATTTTACTCTGCACAGTAGATTGTTAGCCAGGAACTGGTTATCTTGCACCTGCAACTATTGAAAGTTTGTCCAGTCTTTTGGCTACAGTCTTCAGTTTTGAAGGTCTTCCACACTGTAGTAAAGTAATATCCGGAATACCTGTGGACCTCAAAGATATTAATACCTGCTAACAAGAAATTCAACCACAATTTCAGATCAGAGGAGAACATACTCCCATGTAAGCACAGGGGGTATATTCCTGGATATCAGAAATTGAAATAGACAATCATGGAGATGGAACATCATTCCCACTTTACAAGACACTACAGGACCTGTAAAACAATAGGCAGAGTCAGGGGTAACTTCTACTAACCAAAGATATATTAGCATATTATAAACTCTATAGATACAAATAATACAGGTTAATACAATAACTCTATCTACTATAAAAACCTCCGTTTCTTGGAACCACTTGATGTTGTAATGAGACCTTGTAAAGCAATCTCAGTGGACTTCATTGTAGCCCTATTGAAGTCTGAAGAGTAGATAAAGATTTCCATAATCTAGGATCAATTGTGCAAGATAGCTAGCTTTATACTACCACAGACAGAAGTACCATGCAAGGGGGTGATCTTGATATTCCAGAAGAAAGTGTTGCCCCTTCATGGGCTACCCAAATCTATTATCTGCGACTGTGATAGCTAGTTTATATCCAAGTTTTGGTTAAGTCTAATATAACTAGTCAATGTGAAGCACAAGGTTTCCACTATTTTCTATCCGAAAGGTGATAGGCAAACTGAAAGGGCGATATCAGATGTTCGAGTAGTATATACGCAGTTACTGTTCCTGCCAGCAAGATGATTGTGTGACATTCATCCTATTGGCCAAGTATGCCTACAATACTTCTATGTCAGAATTTACTAAGTTGTACCAGTTTAAGATAAACTAGAAGTTTAATCTACAGACAAACTAGTTCAGTGTAGTATCTGATAGCTAGTGGATACACCCCTACAGTATATTCTTTATCAAGAAAAGCGAAGGGACATGGCAAGAAATCCTAGAAACAGGATAGGCCATGCAAAAAAGTCAATAGAAATGGCATGACCAGAAAAGACTGCTTTCTCTAAACTATGTGAATTTCAAGAACATGACAACAAGCAAGGCAAAGAAGGTAGACTGTATGATGTTGAACCGAAAGAATATTGGCACAAAACATATAATAGAGAAGCAGAACTACTAGATGTTTAGTCTATTTATGGTCAAATATTGCCTGGGTACAAAAGCTGATGAACTTCAACTACCAACCCATTAGTCCGGTTATCTAGTTTTCTATATTACACTACTAGAGCCATATTGCAAGAATTCAGATGTGAGTAGAACTGGGAGGCTTCCTGCTCTTAGTATCGTGGATAAAGTGCCATGCTAGATCAACAACGCAATGGTCAACAGTTGATGGTATGCAGGAAGCAAGACAAAGTTGCTGAAAAGATTTATCTAGTGGTTAGTATTATAGCAAGGCTGTAAAGCAGAGGGGAATCTGTAGAAGCCCTATGAGATGCTGGAGGGTACTGTCCTGCGGCACATTTTGGATTTCCATTAAGGGTGCCTGCCTAAAACAAGAGATTATAGGGTTGTAGGAGAGGTAAGCAGAGAAAACAAGAGATAATGCTCGAGGTCCAGATGGGCCTTTAGAGAAGACAGGAGTAATGCAATAACAGTATATAGATGAGTCATAGCAACCTGAACCTAGACCCATACACATGACCATATGGTCAACTGGTAGCAACAGGCAGCCAAGTAACTACTTGTCTCATGTGTACCACATAGTGAGGGTTTCCCAGTGAACCAGTAAGACTCTAAGTACTTAGATCCTAGAATCTACAGTACATGGGCATAGGCAATGTCAGTGTACTTAGAGACCTTAGATAGGCAGGTTACCCTACTAGGCAGAGTAACAGGAGAATGGGTACTAGTGTCACACTCTACTAAAAAGGTTTGCAAAGTAACTGGCTAAAGTTACACTGACATCCAAGTAGGATTACCCTACCTTGTGGGTCTGGTTATGCTACCATAGGAGACATGTTACCCTGTTGAGAACTCTGAGTTACACACCCTTGTACTTTAAAGTCTCAGGCAGACTTTGAAAAAATTGGCTAGAATGATTATCATGCAAAGCGATATATGATGCCCAAATCTGGGATTTCCTGTGACAACATTGATTAAACTATATAGCTCTGAAGAAGCTTTAACTAGAAGAGAGTATTGGTGTCAGACCCCTCAGACTACGTCTTAAGTCAGAAATGTCATTGGTATACAGTTTTATAGTTGAGAGCAATCTTGCAAAAGAGAACTTTTGGAGATATGCTGATAACACGATATATGCTCTTGTTGTCTCCCAAACACTATACTGTTCACCGGATATATGACGGAACAAAGGCAAGAAAGTAAAGTACCTTCTCCAAGTTGTTCCAAGTAAAACAGACCAGAACTGACAGAGATCACAGAGGCTAACTGGCAGGATCTCCAGCATTGTCCTTGGTCATACCCAGAACAAGCCGGAAAGTTTTATACCTATCAAGTCTAAACATGCCATTATGCTATAGCCTCCGTGAGAAAAGTTTCAGGATACTAGAAGCATGATTGCTATCATAACCAGGGTGGGTCTAACCATGGTGGTCATGGGTAGTACCTCTTGGAGCACCCTACAAGACACCCCACCATAGCAGTATCTATAAGGTCTTAGCTGTATAGAAGTCTTGAGAATGTATAGACCAGAGGAGGCAATAGAGACCTCTATAGATCAACCGCATATAAGAAGGTGTTCATATATTAGTAGGCTCTCTCTGGTGTCTTGACTGTTAGCTACCAGCAAGATACCGGTCCAAAGATGTTTTTACCCCAGGGGTGGTACTTGAGTTATACCACAAAAACTGAACAACATAAGGAGGTTACCAACTAGTCATCTAAGTGTCAATACATGCATACCTATCCAGATACAAAAGAAGTCTTGAACAATACTTAGGATGGAAGAGTGTGCTCATAGGGTTGTAGTAAACTGATGGAGGGGTTTCTGGCATAAATTCTGACTAATTAAATCTATACGAGAACTCTCCTGCTCCCATAGAACCAATATCCAGTTGAGACCTTAATTGAATAAAGTCTTGAGCTTAATAATATTAAGTTTTACAATTTGCTTTACTCTTACAATTGTATATGAACTTTTAGTAATAAGTTGAAGTCGTTTCCTATAGTTACAACCTTTAGGTCCCTCTCACTAGGATTGCCCTAATTACTCCCAATACTGGCAAGAGTTCTATGATAAACCTGGTGCAATTGGCAATCAATCCTCCATGATCCATGATTAACTCTCAACAACAATGAATTCATAATCAAAGGTCAGCACTTAACTAGTATAGTTAAGAAATAAATGAAAATAAATTAAGTAATTCAATAATCATAAACAGAAAAACCAATACTTAATATCTAGTATAGCCCCTCTTTGCCTCTACAACTGAAACCATCCCATTAGGTATTGACTTCCATAAATTTTCTCAAGGCCCTTCCCGAATTGTCTCCTGAACTAAAGAAAGTGCCTTAGCTAGCCTCCTGCTAACTGCCTATGTTTCTCCTGTAGTATTTCCATGTCTTGAGTACTGCTAATTCAAACTTTTTTTAATCACCACCCATATATGTTCAATAGAATTCAAATCAGAATAATAGAGGAGGTGCTCAAATACATCAATACCATTAGTCTCTAGCCAATCTATAACACCATGAGCTTTGTGAACTTGGGCATAGTCTTGCTGAAAAGGAAAATTATAATTGCTATAAGCTCACATTTGATAAATAACAGGAAGCAAGTATCTTTTGAAGCGCAAAGTATACCTGATTTTGGTAATACTACTTGAAATAATAGAAACTATAGGGCCTTTATTCTTACCTCAAAGGTACCCCCTAACCATTAAAGATATTTCCTTATTTTTCCCCTTTGAATGAATACAATCATTCAGCCATTTCTCTCCCACCTCTCTAAAAACCCACTGTTCTCTTGGGTCTTTACATCTCTTCATACTGCACTTATCACTCCAGATAATCTCTTCAAAGTTTTGACTAATCTAATACTTAGCAGCAAGTATCTAATTCAGTCTTTTGGTGACATGCTCAGGCTTGAGCTGGGGTTTATATTTGGCTACCAATTTGTTCATATTCAACCCTTTGAGTACTCTGTCTACTACTACAAATATTAGAATTTTTCAATTGTGCTCTATCACTCAAGAGTATTTACCTGTAGCACGTGAAATCCAAGGTGCATGTTTATCCCCAAAATCAGCTGTTGTTATTTTGTGATTTGATTTAACAGTACGGGTAGTTTTGCAATTGTCTTGCTGGTTATGAACAGGAGGTGAAGACTGTTATCCAGTGCCATTCTTTCCTAAGATCAAGGAAGGAAACTCTTAATAGTAGACTAAGGATAGCCCACAAGTGATACTACTGGAGCAATGCTGCATATGCAGTAGCAAAATGCAATGATCCTGCCCTTCTCTGCATTTCTTCTTTCCAGTTGTAAAGAACTGGTTCCTTTTTTTTTTTCTTTAGGTGCATCCATGGCACCTCCAGATAAATTAACTATGGTAGATAGAATAAGAAGAGTATCCAAAATAGAAATAAATAGACTTTAGCACCATAGGGTAAGCTCTAAGAAAAGGCAATATGTTTACTTGTACTGTTCAGTTGTTAGGTATTCTCACATAGTAGTTGCATAGCTAAGATAAGATATGTTTCATGAATACTTCTATCAAGTAGCCATTGTTACACCCAAGACAAACCGGTATGGTGTAAGGGGCATCTTATGTCATGATGGGAAAAAGGTCATATATTCAATCCCAGAGTCTCCCGGAATATTTGAAGAATTAGAAAGATTCTAGCAATACGACGCCCATATAAAACTCTCAATTATTCCGCTACTAAAGGCTGCTGAGAAAGGATTTTTACAGCATCCATAAGAGAGGATTGTCAGCTACTCTGATAAGGTCAGTGAAAGTACTTTGGGCTGTTAGTTATGGAAGGAAACTCAGGCAAACGATCACTCAGCTGAGCCAACTGATAGATACCAACTAGGAGGAGGTCTGCTACTCCAATAGGAGTCCTCAGCTACCTTATAGGTAGCAAGACCGAGTTTCAAGTCCATTGGTGGAGGATTGTGGAGAAAATCTGGAAGAGAGGAAGATGCTTAAGAGATGATCATGTCTCTGTACCGAGAGACATGATAAGATAGAGCCAGGAGAGGGCCTACCACGTGAAAGGTTAACCCTAAACATCAAAAGGCACAACAACTATTGACACTATAAGGAAGAGGCATGACTCCTGTGGGTCGACGTGGGTGGATAATAAATCCAAGCATATAGATAAGTCTGTTATCGAAGCTTATTACTCTGTTGGTAGAGAAAGAGCCCAGTCGCCACTTTCCATGGGGAAAGATACAAGCGACTGTGAATGGAGTGGACTCTGAAAGGAGAGGGATGAAAACACCTACCTCACAGTTCAAGAATATGTAGAGTCAAGGAAGGTAAAGGTTTTCAGGGTCAATGAAGTTCCCATAGAGGAGAAAGAGGAAGCTAGGGCAGGAATGGATAGCCCACAAATACCCAGACATAGAATATAACTATCAAGGTACCTCCCATGCTTTTACATATATTATTAGCAATGTAGAAGAGATCTTATCAATATATTTATTATACGATACACCATCCATACTTCCATTTACCCTTCGACATAAGTGAGGTGTCTTAGTATTCGCTTTGTTACGTATTGGGCCTTGGTGAGGACTGGCATCTCCTTCGGGTCGGCTGCCACCTAACACTATATTTATAACTTCTACACTACTGATACTTACAACCAGTTTCTCAAATGAGCCTGGAGGACCATTTGTCTAAGGTACTCTAATATTTATCCCAAACCTATTACACAAAAAACCTTTACGGGCAAGAAATCAAGTTTGATGTCCATATACCAGAGGTTTTCCAACCTGAAACCATTCCCTTCTAGTTCCTTGATCACTGGACCAAGTGGGTCCTTGAAACTCTTACACATACAGTGAAGGAACACAAGATGTTGCAACTCCAGATTCATAAAGGATTAGAGGATTCGGGCAACATGGATATTTTGTATACAAAGAAACAGCAAAGGCTAGTGTGTGCATAGTAGCCAGGCCAGAATAGCCTCTACACTGTACCAGCATCACCCTCAGGACCAAGTGACAACATCAGAACCCTACAACTAGGTGGTATGCCCACATCTAGAAATCCACAGAAGCCATCACTATTCAGAGGTGCAACACAAGGTGAACAAAAAAGTTGATGTGGACCATAGGTATGCTCTGGTACTCCAACCCTGTCTACCACCACTGTCTTAGGTGCCTTGGCCGCCTATCTCCCAGCACTGATTGGTCAACTAGATCAAAGTGTAACCTAGCCCCAGAATAACCTGATAATCACCTATGTGACCCGATCAGATGAGAAGAGGGAGACAGGAAAGGGTCACACTCGGGTATAGGAGTGACTGCTGAAAGAAGAAAAGCTAGTAGGAGATGAATTGGTGCTCTGGCAAAATATGAGTAGCAAACTGTAAGGGAAAGTTGTTGCAGAGATTGCGAGGTTTGAAAGAGTAATTGAAGCCACTTTCACTCCAATGCATAAGCAATTAGATCAACGGGCAGCAATAAGCGGACAGCTATACTAAGACCTGGGATATACTATCCAAGAATCATTGAGGAGAGATCAAGAGCTCGACACAGGCCTGGACAGACTCCAGAATGTGTTAGACAAGGAACTCAGACTTCGTGGATCCAGAAACCTGTATTTCATTTCAGAAGTGCAGAAAATCAATAGGAAAGTGACAATAGGGCTAAGGTACATACCACAGAACTAGACCCAGATGTTTACCCAGTCATACAAAGAGATAGCCGCACTAGTATAGACAGTGTCAGGCACGTATCAGAGTAGTTCAACCCATAATGAAGAGACGGGAGGAGGAAGGTCATGGCCATCGCAACAAGAAAAGGTAAAGGGACTGGTGGAGAGAGAAACCCGACCAGAAACCATGCAAGGGGGCCAAGAAGAAACGATGGCACTACCTAATATAGCCAGGGGAGCAGGAGATCAGGACCTGGGAGAAAGTAGTTCGGAAAATAGTTGAGAAGAACCGAGGTGTTAGCGAAGAAAGAGGGGACATATGAGATGATACTGCTGCTGGGCAAAGAATTGCATCAGCAGACTGCACTGCATCAAAAGAAACCCACCAATCCTGCCTTCCTACACAAAGCAAAGCCATGCCAGGATATCAAAACCTGGCTATAGGCATATCAGAAGTACGTTAGCTGAAATCCCATATTGTGAATGGAGGATAAGTATAGGATTGTTTATACTGTGGGAAAAACAGAGAGGGCCGATATGATACTTTTCAGCAGCTTGTATAGAAAGAACATGGAAGGGCTTAAAGAGTATGCCACCCACCCTGAACTGCAGATCTGGGAATAGTTTAGGTATAGGATAATTATACAATTCTTACCAATAAACCGGGACCAGAAAGCTTTGGTCTAGATGGAAGAAATCAAGTATCGGAAGGGTATTAATAAATATCTCCTTCAAAAGGGAAACTTGAACGTAAAGGCCAACCTTCAGGGGACTGCATAGGGAAAGATAGTTAAGGACTAACTGCCAGAGGCAGTACTGAGAAGGCTGGCTCATAAACGTTATGATACCAATCCTGAATGGCTGGAGAACCATCAAGGTCTTGGCAACAAAGAGGGGTCCTTCTCGGACAGCGAAAGACAATGGTATAACAATCCATATGGCTCGTCTAGTCCTTATAGCCCTTTGAAATGCCAGTAGGAGGACCAAGAAAAGGAGCCTAAACAAAGTAAGCAAGAAGGGCCACCTAGGAAGATCGAGTGTAAGATCACACCAGGAAACTTTAGAACAGCACGTTTTGGCCCAGAGAACAAACAGACAAAGAACCAAGAGGTTGAGCCTACAGATGGGAAGAAATCTCCTACAGAAATACTATAAAACTTGATTGACAAATGTGGAGAAAATAAAAGCTGCACCCAGTACGGACTCACCAACCACCAGTAGGAACCTCGTAGGAAGGGAGCCATGGTTGCAATGATAGGGGAACTGAAAGCAGCCTGGTTTAGATGCTGAAATGTAGAGGTTCAGAATATTCCCACTTAGGCGAGCGGTGAACCAAGTATACATCTTGCTAGCACCCAGAGTTTGAGTCCTGTCAGACTAAGAATGGGAATAGGTCTAACAACGCAGAGCCCGGCTGAAAAACTATGACCTCCATTCCACGCCAGGGCAACAGCTTATTCAAGGATATCGGAGAACCCCACCTATGGCATTCTGAGTGTGGGTAGAGACCGGAGTGCAAAAGATAGAAACAACCATGAAGGGCGGAAAAGCTTAGCCCATCTCAGGAGCAGGCAAGGGAGAATGACCCCGGATCTAGACATGGTATGGCGAGACATTATATTCCCTCCATGGTAGAGAAGGCTCAAACACGGTAAGGGAGAAGAGGAGACTGTTGGGCAGGGCAACTCAAGATGCCACAAAGGTTTCCTCGAAACATCATATACAGGAAATGAATTCGAATAGCTCAGAACTGCCTGAAGGCACTCCTTCAGTCACCAGGATGGCTCTAGTGGCAAATGGTGAGTGGATAGGCTCCCAGTTGCTGGTTGAGACAAAGGACAGAGTACGCCGATTAAATCGTATGCAATAGCAGCTCTTGAACGGTTAAGGCCAGGTTAGAAAGATCACTTCATCATCTATATACTAGCAGAATAGACCAGTATAATTAATTGTCATTATTGAGGGAAGAGTGTACAAGAAAACAGATGCACAGAGAAGGAACGAAGTTTGTCAGAGGAAGACTGAATGGCCTAAATGGTGTGGGAACAATAACAAACACCTAAGATTCTTGCATCCTACAAACAAATGTCTATTAAACTAAGACAGGATAACTGCGTGGGGGAGCCAAAGCAACTGAACTGTTAAGTCCCAATCCCCAGACACTACTGGTGCCCTCAGGGCACTGCATATCTGTAACGACCCAGCATACATGAGCTATTGCAGACAGAACCTATACCCATACAGGTAGCCAGGAGGCGAACTGGTAGGAACTGGCAGGCAAGTAAGTACTGGACCTACGGAGACCCGATGGCCCGGGCTCTCAGAATGAACAGAATTGGCCGGTCAGGGACTTAGGTACCTGGATACACCTGGGAGTGGTGTCAGCATACTTAGGGACTCCTGGAGGGGCAGTTGCTCGGGTAGGCCAGGTGACTGGAGACCGGTCAGAAATGTCTATTGCCAGCGACGGGATTGACAGGGTAACAGGGAAAAGTTATCTTGTCCGCTGAACAAGGTTACCCTACCCTCGGGGTCAGGTTACCCTGCCTTGGGGCTTGGGTTACCATGCCCAGAGTCCTGAGTTACCCTACCTTTCAATACAAAGTCCCTCGCGGAGTTCAGGAAAATTGACTGGAATGTTTGGCAAGCGAACCCATGGATGATACTGGAATCTGGGGTTCTGGGGGATGCTATTGGGCGAGCTACGTAGCTTCAATGAACCTGTAAATTGGAGACCTTATTCCTGTCATACCCTGCCGGCCCCGCCTTGAGGCCCGGACATCATGGGCAAACGGTTGTGTAGTTGTGTGCAGTCTAGCAAAGAGGAATCTTTAGAGACATGCTTGCAACACCGTATACGTCGCTACTGTCCGGTCGACCGCGAGCTATTCGCGGGATATATAAGGGGGCATAGGGTGGAAGGTGGAGTACCTCCTCCAAGTTGTTCAGAGTAAAATGGACCAAACGTGACGGAGTTAACAGGTGTTAACCGTGGGGGTCCCGAAGGTAGTCCTGGGTAGTGCCAGGGCGACTGGGAGAGTTTTACACCTACTAAGCCCGAAAGTGCTCCCAACGCTATAGGCTCTGAAAGGGAAGTGCAGAGACACTAAAACCATGATTTCTACCACGGGTAAGGTAGATCCGAGATAGTGGTCATGGGTAGTGCCCATTGGATCACTCCCGGACTACCGTGCCCTGCGGAAAACACTGGAAGCCCAAGACCCGCAAATAGTAAATAGATAAACCACTCACGGTAGCCTCCGCAGTCAAGTAGAGATCAATGCATATGGTCAGGGTGTCATAGACAGTCTAGTTCATGAGGTGTCTTGACTGTTAGCCACTGGCAAGACACCAATGCACAGAGGCTTTCACTCCGGCGGGTAAAATGAAAATTCACCGCAGAAACGATAACCGCATAAGGTGAATGCCGACTAGAGTGTGTCGACACATGCATGCCCAAAGGGTGTGCCAGGAGACATGTCAGACCACCCTTAGCGGAGAAAGGTCTGCTCGAATGATTGGAGTAAACTAATGCGGGAGTTTCTGGCATAAGATAAAACTACCTGAAAGTCTATGCGAGAACTGTCCTACTCCAACAATCAATCCTCTCGAGACCTTAATTGAGT
The DNA here is from genome assembly GCA_003182015.1 of Tuber magnatum. Lineage (NCBI taxonomy): Eukaryota > Fungi > Ascomycota > Pezizomycetes > Pezizales > Tuberaceae > Tuber > Tuber magnatum. The sequence continues at coordinate 462,926 of PYWC01000090.1, read as the reverse complement.
CAAGCGTCAGCCTTAATGATATTAAGTTTCACCGTTTACTTTACTCTTCCATCTGTGTGAACTTTTGGCGCTAAGTTTGCAGTTGTTCGGTGAGGTCGCAACCTTGCGATCCATCTTCCCAGCGGTGCCCCGATTACAATATCTGCCAGTTTCAGCTGAACAAGTACTGATTCATATGTTATTAGACTTGGACTCGCAAATCTTTATCATACGAGATGCACTGTTCCACAGGCTAGACTAGTGACCATCCAACAAGAGAAGCAAATTAGCATAAAAGGGTTTGATAGCACATATTCGCAAAATACAGGAAGATACCATACTGCCCTATTCATGCTTGAGAATGGGGCAAACCAACCTTGTTCTGGAATCATTACCAACGTCATGAGCCAGGGGTTCCATAATTCAATTATACCTTTTGGTTAGTAGCATCGCCAATACCCTATATCAGTTATAGCAGATGCTCAAACTGGGAGATTGTAGGAAGAGCAATGCAAGCTGCACCTGAAACCAGAGAATAAAGGTATTTGTATTAAGTGGGGCAAGACAGTGGTCTCAGACCCCGTGGCACAATACATGGACTGGATAGCAGGCTAGAAAGACTCAGAGGGAGTAGTTATGAAGACCCTGTCACAACTCTGCTGGGAGTGCACCGATTGCTTCCTGCCACAGGCAGCCGAACGTCTCCTAAGTCATCACACTTTTGATCATGAGATCAAGATCACTGAGGGTGAGAAACCCCCATAGGGGCCTATATACCAGTTGTCCGAGAAGGAACCATCGGTATTGTGCGAATACATTGACAAAATGATACTTGAAGGAAGAATAACACCAAGCCCATTACCCGCAGGAGCATGAATATTGTTTTTGCTAAAACCTGATGGGTAGATAAAGCTCTATTTGGATTACTGTGAGCTGAACAAGGTAATGAGTGCAAACTAATACCCACTACCACTCATGAGTAAACTCACAAATCGAGCGGTCAGGTCGCGTATTTTTACCCCACTGGACTTGAAGAACGGGTACTACCTGATACGTATAAAAAAAGAGGATGAGTGGAAAACAGCCTTCCACACTTCGTAGGCCCATTTTAAATACCAAGGAAGGGCATTCAGGCTAGTCAGTGTGCCAACTACCTTCCAAGACATCATGTACATCATTCCAACAAGATTCCGGGACTTGGTAGTCATGGAATACACTGACGACGTCCTGATATATTGCAAGAATGAGGAAGAACTTGATAGGCTGATCAATGAAGCATTGGCCAAGTTGTGGAAAGACAGGCTAGCAGTGTCTATCACTAAATTAGTATTCCACACCAAAACGGTCGAATTCTGGGGATACATAGTGAAGATGGATAGGATCAATATGAGTGATCAAAAGGTCAAAGCCACAAGGGAATCCTACAAACCTCTGTCTGTAAAACACATACAAATCCTTATGGGATTTGCAAATATCCATCAAGTATTTATCAAGAATTCTCCAGGGACTAACAAACCCATAAGAGAGCTGTTGAACAGTGACCCAAAGGGTTTCACCTGGAGGAAGAAGCAGGAGGAGGCTTTTCAGTTCCTGAAAGAACAGTTCATGATGGCTCCTATTTTGGCCCGTTTCTACTGGGACCAAAACAGAGTGGTGGAAACAGATACAAGAGATTTTACACTAGAGTGCACACTATCCCGGTATATAGAAAGGAGATTGCACCCAATGGCGTTTCACTTGCAAAAGCTCAACTCAGCTAAGCACAACTATGACATCTATGACAGAAGGTTGCTGGCCATAGTTAACACTTCCAAAGGATAGCATCACTAGCTTGTTGGAATCAAGGAACCTATTATTGTATTCACCAATTATCAGAATCTACAATACTTACTCACAACCAAGGTCTAGAGTGCTCATCAGTTCCAGTAGGTACAGAAGTTAGCAGATCTCAACTGCAAAATTTTGTATGAACCATGGTCCAGCAACAGAAAGCTGGATGCAATAAGCAGATGGCAGGAGTACCATCCCAAGGAGGGAGTTCCATAAAGTCAGAAGCTCTCAATATTAATCCCCTTACACTTTAATCAAGTCATAGTTATAGTGGTAGGAAAAGAGGAGGAGCCTGGTCCAAGCAAGAGGACACCTGACCCAATGCATCCCCGAGCCCTGAGATTACAACCCAAAGCTTAGATTCCAAAAAGGGGCTCAAACAAGGTGGCAGGACATGACATCTATACCCTAGAAGAGGTAATAATACCTGCCCACTGACAAGAGACTATAACTATAAGAATAGTCATAGCATTACCAGCAGAAACCTGTGGCTGAGTAGCTCTCAGGATTGGCCTCACAGTCTGCCATGAGATCATAATTGGAGTGGGAGTTATAGACAGAGACTACCAGGGGGAAGTAAAGGTACTGCTCTTCAGGCTAAAAGACCAGAACTACCTCATAGGGAAAAGATAATAGATTACTCCTCTTGTAATAGAAGGAATTTATAATGCAGAACTCAAAGAAGGAATGAAGCTGAATGATAACGAGAGAGGTCAGGAGGGAGTCAGAAGCACTGGGATCAGTGTGGTTAAACCCAAAACCAAGACCATTCAGCCAAATGAAGAAAAGAGACAAAACCAATAAATCAACAAGTTCAACCAGGCGATACACAAGGCTCTGGTAATGGAACACACCCTGCTTTCAAATACAGTAGTTTTTAAAGCCACACCATGGAGGTTCAATACCCAATTCCTACAATAGGAGAAGCTCAAGAAATGGCTGGCCATGACTGGAAGACAAGAAGAGAGATGTTGGAAAGGCTGCAAGATGAAGAAAAGGAACTGCCAATACATTGGACTTTATCAGAGGGGCTCCTATACTATAAAGGGCACCTATTTATATCAAAAAAACAAAGCTGTACAAACGCTGATTGCTCAGAGCAGCCATAATTCAAAGGTTGCTCGGCATTTTGGCCAGGAAAAGACAGCAGAAATCATAGCAAGGAATTTCTACTGTAAGGGGCTGCCTGGTTGGATAAATAACTGCCTATGATCCTATGATGAGTAACAGTATAACAAGGTACCACAGCATATGAAATATGGATTTCTGCAGCCTTTAGAAATACCGTATACAGTGTGGACCTCAATTGCCACTGACTGAATAACCCAGTTGCCGGAGTCAGATAGAGATATTCAAAGCGTGGTAGTAGTCAACCGCTTCATCACAATGGCCCACTTCATAGAGCTAAAGGAAAATGCAACAGCTAAGGATCTAGCCTAGGTCTTCCTCCAGAAAGTGTTGAAGGCACATGGTCTACCGACACAGATCATCTCAGAAATGGATGCCAAGTTCATGGAAGAATTCTGGGAAAGTCTCAGGAAGCTCTTCGTAATTAAACAGAAGTTGTCAACTACATACCTACCACAAAAAGATGGAGAAAGGGCAAGAACTGACCAAGTACGGGAAGGTTATCTGCCAAGTTTTGTCAACTACAACCAGGATGATTGGCACCAACTGCTCCGGCTGGTGGAACACACCTATAATAAGTCTATTGGTTGTGCACACAGACTAACCCCATTCTATACAAACTATGTATACCACCCGTAGAGAGAATGGGTAAAGGTGTGCGAAGTGCGAAACCTAAGGGCTACTACTTATACCCACAGGATAAAGGAAGTATATAGTTAGGCGATAGTGATACTAAAGGCAACCACAGAAGCAATAGGGCTGTACCACAACAAAAAAGCTAGACCTCAGCCTAACTTTCAGGTGGGAGACTTGGTTATACTGAATGCAAAAAACATTCGCACCAAATGACCTAGCACAAAGCGAAGCCTGAAGTTGTACAAACCATGCAAAAGCCTGGAGCCATGCAGCATCTGGGTATTTAAGCTAGAAATCTCTGAACACAGGAAGATCTACCCAGTCTTCCATGTATTATTATTACAGCCTTCTCGGACCTCAGTTTAGCCAGCTGAGTGGCAACCTACTAGGGTACCTAACCAGATAGATGGTTATCTGGAACAGGAGGTTGAAAAGATAGTAAACAGCAAGGTTATTTCTTACACAAGCATGGTTCATGGGCAGAACAAGAGGATCCGTGAACTAAGATCCTTGGCGAAATGGCATGAGTGTTCACAGGATGAAAACACCTCGGAGCAGCCAGAACACCTCGCATATGTGGCAGAGTTGGTAGAAGGGTTTCATATGGATAACCAAGATATGCTACGGATATAGAGGAAGGATAACAAGAAAAGGTTTTCCTAGGTATGGTCAAGTAAATGCACCAAGGTTTTTCACACTATTCTGTCAAGTCCCTAAAGGAATTTGATTTGCATACTATTAGAAGATTGGATTACCGAGAATCAAGCCAAACACTTAGAGAGAAGAGCTTGTATTACCCAAAAGACAAACTGGCAAAGTGTAATAGGCATATCATGTGATTACTGGCCAAAGGTCACATGTTCTACCCCAGGATCCACTGAAGTATTTGTTGAACAAGATAGTTTCTACCAAAATGACGCCAACAGAAAATCCTCATTTACACCAACACTGATGGCCGCCAATGGACGTATTTTCACTGGATTCTCAAGAGAGGATCCTCAGCTATTCTGATAAGATTGAACAAAGTAATTTCGTCAGTTGGTTGTGGAGGAAAACGTATGCAAAAGATCACTTAACTGTGTCTACTGATGGATGCCAACCCAAGAGAGGTCAGTTACTCCAATAGGACTCCCCAGCTGTCTTATAAGTAGTAAGACCGAATTTCATGTTGGTTGATAGAGGAATGCAGAGGAAATCCTAAACAGCAGAAGACACACAAGAGCTGATTGTTTATCTGCACCAAGAGGCATGATAAGCTAGAGCAAGGAGAGGGCCTACCACACAAAAGATTAATCCTAAGTACCAAGAGGCTCAACCACTATTGGCACATTAAGGAAGGAGCATAACTCCTGCCAGCCGATGAGGACAATTAGAGATCCAACCGCATTGATAAGTTTGTCATTAGAGTCGATCCCTCCGTATGCAGAGAATGAACCGGTAGCTACTTGCCACAGCGAAAAGATTCAAGCAACTCTCAATAGAGTAGACTCTGGAAGGAAAAGGATAGGAACACCTGCTCACAGTCCCAGGATGTTTGGGGTCAAGCAGTATAAAGGTTTTCAGGGTCAACGAAGTTCATATTGCTGTGAAAGAAGAAGACATAGGAGGAGTAAAGAGCCTATGAACACTCAGATGCGGAATATAAATATCAAGGTACCTCTTATGCTTTTATAAATATTAGCACCGATAGAGAAGAGATCTTATCAATATCGTTGTTATATAATACACCATCTATGCTTCTATTTCCTCTTGAACATAAGTAAGCCTTCTTAGTAGTCACTTCATCATAGATCGGACCATAGTCAGAACTTGCTTCTCTTTAGAGTCAGCGGTGCCCTAAAATGATAACCCAGATGCAGAATATAAATATCAAGATACCTTTTATGCTTTTATAGAGATTAGCAGAGGTGGAGAAGAGATCTTATCAATATATTTATTATATGATACACTCTCTTTACTTCTATTTCCTATTGAATATAAGTGAACCTTCTTAGTATTCAACTCACTCCATATGAGGTCTTAGTCAGAACTCACTTGTCCTTAGAGTCAGCTACTGCCTAACTGCTATATAGTGCCTAGTCTTTATATATTTCACCAGTAGAAGAGGTCTTAAATCAACTAGAATGAGACAGGAAGTAGAAATCGTAGCTTATAGGTTCTCAAGGAAGATGAGAATATTTTTCATCAAAATTCTTAAAGTTCAGAACCACCTTACTACCAGATTGCTGAAAATCCTATCTTCAAAGACTTCACACTTGACCTAAGACCAGAAGCATGATTGTCAAATTTTCCAGTCAATAGGATAAAAGTTTTACCATATCCTAGAAAAGACTGTATTTTCTATAAGCCAAATCCAATATGCCTGCACTTTTCTGACCACTCTATTAAAGCAATTGGGATATCTTTTGGTACAGTCACTAGACATAAGTCGGGGTGATTGCGCCATCTGGGACAAAGTCCGTGCACAGGAAGGGTATTGTGCAACTGGAGAACAGCGGTAGAAAAAGGTATTAGATATTAAATACAACTACTAGTACTTCGTATACCACCCTTTTGCCTCAATCACCATGGCCACCCAAGAAGGCATCGATTTCCAGAGCTTCTCAAAGAAGCTATCAGGCATGGTGGCCCATACATGGGGTAAGACCTCAGCTAACCTATCCTGTACCTTTTCAGGCCCCCTCCTAGTGTCTAGAATATCGGGATACTGCTTGTGGAGGCGCTATTTAAGCTCGACCCAGGCATGTTCGATAGGGTTCAGATCAGGCAAGAGGGGTGGATAATCTTCCAGGTCTATACCGTTTTCTTCCAGCCAGGCTAAGGTGTCTTTTGCCATGTGAACTCTCGAATTATCCTGCTGAAACAATGGATCTTCAACCTCTGGGTGCTCAGACATTTCTTCCATAATAGGCCCTAAAAGAGACTCTAGTACCCCAATATAGACATATCTGTCTACCCAAGCCTCCCTAATTGCGACCAATGGACCCTGCCTTTCCCCCCAAAAGCAGCCCCAAACCATAAGCCCTACTTCATTTGCCTTTGCCCTAGGCTAAATACAATCAACCTTCCACTTCTCCTGAGAGGTCCAGAACACCCAAACAGGCCAGGGATCTGCAGATTTTCGAACCATACACTCATCGCTATTGAGGATCCCCCAAAAATCGTCAATCGTCCACTCCTTCCTCTCCATCGCCCATAGAAGTCTAGCCCTAGTATGCTCTTCCTTTAATTTTGACCGCTTCTGGGCAAGCAACTTGCGCATATTGGCCTCGCAAAGCACGCGATCGATCGTTCTGATAGAAACATGTGGTGCATACCAGTTACGCAACTCCACACAGGTTATCGCACCATTATTCTTGGCAGCGTGTATTATGGTGCATTTTTGTCAGTGACCCAGGAGGGTGGGTCTTCCAGATCAGGGGGCATTCTCAATTGATCCTCGCTCATATACTCTCACTAGAAAATTCCACACAGTGGACTAGGGGCGACCGATTAGGTATGCAACCGTGGATATACTCTGAAAGGCGTAGAAAAAGGCAATAATCATACCCTTTTCAACATTTGTGAGCTCTCGGCGTGCTGTTTCAGGCTTATAGTAGGATGGATTTACTCCATTAGGAGGCATTGTGAGCTTTGTTTAGATACTAGTGTAACGCGACCAGTAATGTATACGTGATATTTCTTCAAAGTGGTGGTATTTATTCACGCTTAGCGCTGCTGACTAAGCTTTTACCAAGACTTATGTCTAGTGACTGTACATATCCAAGCCTAAATGAAGTATCTTATTGAATATGTTTATAGGTCTTTGCATAATTACTAGCTTTGTATTCAGCAGCCCCCTGAAGTAATCAAGCTTTACTAATTAATTTTATTGCTTAAGGCTAAACATAAGAATAGAATTCAATCTTGGTATTTGGAAAAAGGCCATTCAAGTGATATTAGTTAAGAAGGACTTTTATTGGCAGTGGGCAATAAGAAAATCCTTTATTGCTAAGCAAAATCAAGTAATATGACTTGTATGAGCTCTTAAGTATATTTACTGAACTCAATTGCAGTAGTACTCTATGTTATTGACAGACAAGGCTTGGACCATGGGTGGAAGATATATTCAAACTAGCGTAACTAAAAGGGTAGCAGAAGAGTGCTATTCTACTTATTTAGTCAGAAAATACTCTAGAAGGTTTGGATAGATATTTTGAGACTACTTTCATAGAGATATTCAAGGGCCTAGAATATTTTGGAAAAAGGATTGAGGATCAATTAACTCTGAGAGCTCCTGTGTCTATACTGTTTCTATTATTCATGGGTACTTTGAATTATAATATCATGATAGTATTCATTTAAAGCCTATGCAAGATGGAGTACCTGGACACAGAGCAGGGATACAAGTACTAAGCTTTGAAAAAGAGACATTGAAGTCATTCACTAGTCTGCTCTCCGACCTCATCTAAATTTAATAGAAAGAGTATGGCATACTATGAAGAATTATCTACAGGATAATTTTTCAGAAAATATGTTATACAATAGATTACAGTATGCAGTGAAGGAGGCTTGGGCAATTGTTGAACCATATGAGTTTAGCAAGCTTGTAGGTAGCATGCCCACAAAATGTCATGCTGTTATTGATACCAATGGCCTTTTTACAAAATATTAGATAAAACTAGATTGTTATCTATGTTATCTATGAGTCTAGAGGTTTAACACTCCCGGAGATCAGAAATATAAATTTAAGTTGCTCACCTTCCAAATTCAATTCCACACTTTCCTTAAACAGCAAGTGCAGTACCAGGTTACTATACCCAGTTCACTCCTTAACCCCCGTGAGCCGAACACCCCTGCTAGTAAAATATACAAAACTTAGGCGCTGTACCTCCGTACTCACTCGAGCACCACTGAACCAACAAGCAGCCGGCCTATCACCAAACGGGCAAAACCTTATCAATGCGACCAATAATATGTGTCTTATTTCAAAGCAATTCCCGCAACACCTAAAATCCGGACATGGGTTTGACAACAACCCCTCAGGCAAAAGGGGTGACATATCTGTGCATTCCGGGTATGATATGTTATAAAGCTGAATACCCCACCCGATCTAGAAGCATAATTCACCACAAATTTACTCGTGGAATTTCCCCCTTCACACTCCTCCAACCAAGGTACTATTGTACCCCTGTTCCAAATCGATCTTGACATCCTGACGCGTTCGCAATGGTCGTTAGCCCACCACCTACCTGTTGCAAGAAGACTGGCGGTGATTGTACCTGCGCTCAGCAAGCGACATGCTCTTGTGGCCAGAGAGAAGCTCTGAACTGCACATGCGACCGCGCTCTGCAGGAGAACAAAGTTGAGGGTGCTAGGTGTTCTTGCTGTAGTGTTCCAGCTTCCAGCCCTTTGGGTAATTGTAGCTTATTCACTGATATTTCTCCCGGGCGCAGTAAGACGGCCAGCACAACAGTGCACGTGTGAGAGGGCTGCTGAGGAGAACACGGTCACAGGAGATAGTTGTGAATGTGGTTTAAGGAAGGCAGATGCTTGTAAGTATTTATCCATGGATTACGGCGGGGCGTAACGACTGATCATGGTAGGCACCTGCGAGAAGAATGAAAACCTGGGATCAAGAGAGGGAGAGGTGGACTTCACAGGAAAGGTGTAGCTGGAAATTAACTTTCCTTTTTTTTTCCCCCCTTACTCCCACCAGGGAGGCGGGGAGGAGTTGGCTTATCACTTGAGCGCCGTATGTGTAGTCGTAGCTTGGTTTTATATAGTTCGACACTTGAGCAAACTCGGCCACGGAGCCATGGTGAGGGAATCGTTAAAGCTTACATTCGGGGCGCCCGGCCTGCTGAAACCGGGGAGGCGTTGTCTTGAGGCAACGGCGCGGGTGAACTCTTTGCCTAGCGAAAGAAATGTTATCATAATTAGCTGTGATGGCACAGTGGCCCTGGGTTGAAAGAGATCTACTTGATGTGTAGAGCCGGGCATTTTACACTATTGGTGCTAGTGATAGGGAAGTTTATGTTTCCGAGCCTCTCTGATGCTGCAGGAATCAGATTATGCCAATGCAATGGTTACCCTACTCTGCAGGGTGGGCAATGCCCCTCAAACAAGCGACTCGGGAAGGTAAAGGGGGGCTTGCTTCGCTGATGATGGAGTATGATACGGTATGATATGTCGATTCGACATTGGCCCTAGCAAGACCAAACCTGCTTCCTTCGTGACGAGTAATCCTGCATCCGCTATGATACTGGCATCACCAGCTGTGTGCTGCGGTTCGCCCCAGCTACAGCCATGATTGAGAGCGAGCTCCCCGAGTTACCCTCTTCTCAAATTTCAATGCCAATCGTTGACTGTGTCACCACCGCCGCAGCGCTGTTGCTCCTCTCCACCCCTCTCCGCCGATCTCGTGGCCACCCCCCATCCGATACCCTAACCGCCTAATTGAGATCCAGATAGAAAACTACTCGTCCCGAAGCAATTACACACACCCCGGAAATCTTTGGGAGCTGGCTTCGATACGCATCATAACCTACCATAGGTTGCCCCCTTCTCTAAGCTTGAGGTTGAAACAGAACTTCTGAGCTGGACACGGCCATCCGAGTCAAACATCCCAAACACCCCCAAAACCTTACTGCCCTGGCTGTTCCAGTTTCCTCATCCGGATCATCTCCCGCTCGTTGAGCCTTCATCGAGATGTCGTCCATGCGCGGTACGTTCCATTGGCAGCCGTTGCAGAGTTGCCTGCTGAAGAATAGGGGTTAGGTTTGGTGCAATTCATTGCCGATTTAAGGAATGCCCGAGCCAGAGAATTGGAAGAGAAACGGATAAACAAAGAACTGGCGAACATACGGTTAGTCTACGATTTCCTCTTCCTACCAGCTGTTACTGACAACCCCCAAGGCAAAAATTCAAAGGCAGGCAATTGAATCCAAAGCATAGCGGCGGCGGCTAACGTATTTTAAAGATGGTAATTTGAATGGATATCACAAGAAGAAATATGTCTGCAAGGTAGGATGCTATGCTTATAAGCACTTTGGCGGTGCGTCGCGCTGACCCGTTAGCTCCTCTACATCTATATTCTTGGATGGAATGTCGATTTCGGCCATTTGGAGGCTGTTAACTTGATCTCTGCTACGAAGTACTCCGAGAAACAAATTGGATACCTTGCCGTCACTCTGTTCCTCAACGAGAAGCACGATTTCTTGCACTTAGTTGTGAATAGCATAAAGAAAGATTTACTGGACCATAATGAGCTGAATAACTGCCTGGCGCTGCATGCCATTGCGAATGTTGGAGGTCGTGAGATGGGAGAGGCATTGAGCCCTGATGTTCATCGCTTGTTGATCTCGCCGTAGGCTTCGCCCTCCGCTGAGATCACCTTGCCCCATCTGACTTGGGAAATAGGACATCGAAATCATTCGTCAAAAAGAAGGCTGCCTTAACACTTCTCCGTCTTTACCGGAAATACCCCGGCATCATCCAAAACGAATGGGCAGAGCGAATAATCTCGCTAATGGATGACCCTGATCTTGGTGTTGCTCTTTCGGTCACTTCCCTGGTAATGGCCTTGGTCCAAGACAACCCGGATGCGTATAAGGGCAGCTATGTCAAGGCGGCGCATAGGTTGAAGCGGGTGGTTGTCGATAATGAGTATACGCCCGATTATGTCTATTACAAGGTTCCATGTCCGTGGATTCAGGTCAAGCTCTTGCGCCTATTGCAATATTATCCCCCATCAGGTATTATTCTCATACAGTATCGGACATCACAAGCTAAACCATCTTGTAGACGATATAAATACACAAAATATGATTCGGGAGTCTTTGCAAAGAATCCTTGATACGGCCTCCGATGCTCCGAAAAATGTGCAGCAGAATAATGCACAGAATGCTGTTTTGTTTGAGGCTATCAACCTTGCAATTCATCTAGACTCAGAAACGGGTCTCATGACACAAATTGCTGTGCGCTTAGGAAGATTTATTGTTTCGAAGGAGACCAACGTGCGATATCTCGGACTTGAAGCAATGACACATCTTGCGGCTCGATCGGAGACTCTGGAGCCTATAAAAAAACACCAGAGCACAATCATAGCTTCTCTTCGAGATCGCGATATTAGTGTTCGGAGAAAGGCGTTGGATCTCCTTTATAGCATGTGCGACCCAACCAACTCCCAACCCATTGTCTCCGAACTGTTAAAATACCTGCAAAGTGCCGACTTTGCAATCAGGGAGGAAATGGTACTCAAGATCGCGATCCTCACAGAGAAATATGCTACCGAGTTTCAGTGGTATGTTGATATCTCACTGAGGCTGATCAGCATGGCCGGTGATCATGTGAGTGATGAGGTATGGCAACGAGTGATCCAGATTGTCACCAACAATGAGGAGCTGCAAGTGTATGCTGCCCAGAATATCTTGCAACATGTCAAGGGCATGCAGTGTCACGAAACTTTGGTTAAGATTGGGGGCTACTTATTGGGAGAATTTGGACATTTGATTGCCGATAACCCGGGATGTAGCCCGATTGAACAGTTCATGGCCCTTCAGTCGAAGTTCAATGGATGCTCCTCCGCCACCCGAGCGATCCTTTTATCATCTTATATCAAATTCATCAACTTGTTTCCCGAAATAAAACCCCAGTTGATGCAAGTATTCAACGCTTACAGCCACACTCTTGACCCTGAGCTTCAGCAGCGTGCTTGCGAGTACTTAGCGCTAGCATCGCTTCCATCCGATGATCTGCTGCGTACGGTATGCGATGAGATGCCACCATTTCCGGAGCGAACATCCGCTCTTTTGTCCCGACTTCACCAGAAGCATGCCGGAACGAGTGATAAACGGACATGGGTCATCGGGGGTAAGGATGCAAACACGGACAAAAAGGAATTCGCCCTCACTCTCAACACTGGGCTTAAGCGGTCCTTCACGAATGGTGCAGTTACACCCACAACCGGCGACGGCAGCTTGGCGAACCTTGCCAAGACTGCAACGCTCGCTCCAGCTCAGGAGCTTGTTGGTTTAGATTTCAATGGCGAACCTCCAAAGAAGGCAGCTATCAATCTGGCAAGTACCACCCACTTGAGCCCTGACTGGCATCTTGGCTATAACCGCCTGGTCATTCGTTCGGAAGGCGTTTTATACGAGGACGTCCAGATCCAAGTCGGGCTACGGTCGGAATACCGCGCCAACATGGGCTGTGTGATCCTATATTACACCAACAAATCTACAGTGGCAATTGGATCTTTTACAACTACAATTAACAATAACTCCCCTGGACTGGTAACCATTAACACGCAAAACACGCCCGATCCTATTGTCCCCGCGGACAGCCAGATTCAACAAACCCTGATGTTGGAGAATACAGGCGTCTTCCCCGAGGCTCCAACAATACGCATTTCTTACCTCGCCGGTGCATTACAAGCTTTGACCCTCAAGCTACCTGTGATCCTTACGAAGTTCATGGAACCGGCGGAATTGTCATCTGAGGACTTTTTCAAGAGGTGGAAGCAGATTGGAGGAACTCGTGAGGCCCAGAAGGTATTTGGGATAGCGGTAAAGGGTCACACGATTGAGCTATCGAGAACTAGGAAGGTCCTGGAGGGCTTCCGATGGGGTGTATTGGATGGTGTGGATCCTAACAAGAAGAATTTTGTTGGGGCAAGCGTATTGCACACTACCAGTGGAAAGTTTGGTTGTCTCTTGAGGCTGGAGCCAAATTTGGAGACTAAGGTATTGCTCCCCGATATTCACGTCTCCGCCATCGTCACAACTAACGATATCCCAGATGTACCGGCTCACCATCCGAGCAACAGACGAGAAGGTGCCTCCACCAATGCTCGGGGTTATGGAGGATAGGTTATCGTTGGGATCGCCGGTGCCGGACCATAGCCATGGGGACTGAGAGCAAGCTTTAGATGCACAGCGAACAGTTTTTTCTTCCCTTTTCATTTGTAACGTCCTCAGTCAATTAATTTGTTGAGCCAGGGCGGTGGAATTTACTTTGATATAGATTTTTCCCGGTATGTGTTTAATAATGTTTTGACGATGGGCTCTTTGTGTGGGGGCATTTCGTTGGGGGGGCGGCTCCCGAGCATGGGACTAGGGATGATAGCGGGACGGTAGGAATTACACCAGGAGCCCCAGCCCCAGCGGGGGGGGGGCCAGATGGTTTTTTTGTTGCAGCAGTGATCGCGGGTTAACTTGTGTGGTAATTAATTTACTTTCGAGCTTCCGTGGATTCGATTTAACTTGTTTATTTAATTCAACCCGTAGAGCATTTTAGAGATTTTGTGCGCCCGGGTAGTGGGGATGTGAGAGCGGACCAGAGTGTGCCGCCGTGTCTTCAGCATTCCCTGTTCTAGGTGTTCGGGCCCGGGGTATAGCTAGGGCCAGGCATACCTGTTCGGGCCATCAGCTCGCTCGCTCCACCCCTGACAGTAGCATCCTTCTTCAGAGGTCTCTGTCCAAAAATGGTAGTCCCGACCCTGCAAGCATCGTGGGAGTTAGCGCCTCCTTTGCCAATCTTCCCACCGACACTCGTGAGAAACAAGAAAAACCATACCGAACATTCGAAGCACCCAAACTGACCGCCTGCTCAAAATCCTCGCTCATCCCCATACTCAACTCCAACTCTTCCGCGTGCATGCCAACCTCCTTCGCAACTTCATCCCTCACCCTCTTCAGCGTCAGGAAATCCTCGTTCGGAACGTCCGACTCTTGGGATCTTGCGATGGCGCCGATGGTCATTAATCCCTGCAAGGTTAAATGCTTACAGTCTGCAAGAATGTGCTTTGCTAGGGCTACAGCTGCGGTGGGTTGGCAGCCGGATTTGGATACTTCACCTGTAGGATAACTTAGCCCCATTACTTGTATATGTTTATGAGAGGGGCAGGGGTGAAGGACCGGAAGTGTTCACTTGGACATAGACCCGGAGTTTTGGGGTGGAGGGGGAGGTGGAGAGTAAGGCAGCACGGCCCTTTTCTAATGCATCAGCCTTTTTGGCAGCGTCGACGGACTCGACGGCCCAGAGGTTTGGAATCTTCTCGGCCAGATGCCTGCATTTGTTTGTTTGGAGGGCGCCGATGAAATGCCAATTTATAGCAGTCGGCAAGCTAGCTGCCTTCTCCAGGAGTTCTGTCGTAATGAAAGGGCCATTAACCTCGCACACTTATTTCTCCCTACCCAGCATCGTAGGAAGGATAACATCATACCTTGCGAATAATTCTCCCCGAAATGCGTGTGCCCCGTCGGCTCATGTATCGCTAAAATATCGGCGGCGGACTTCAACTTTGATACTGCTACCAACCGAACCTATGGGTTTGCTGACCGGTCAGCCAGCCAGCCGGACATGACACCTTAGATGTAGGCCGAACGGACCCCTATTGACGTCTAGTGAAAAAGAGAGGGAGGGGAGTTGGGACAAACCGAATTCGGAGAATGAGCGACAGGGTCGATGCGCCGGAGGACTGCCCGCAGATTCTCCGCAAGAGGTGGGGCGCGGGGGAGCATACCAGTATCTGGTTCGGAGAAGGGGGGGGGTTGTTGGTCTGTCGACATGACCGTGGTGGAGTGGGAGGGATGACGAACTGGGTGGGTGGTTGAGCTGGTGTGCGCTCAACGGATTCTGGTGAGGTTGGGGTGGATATAGGGCGAGATTGGGGTGGATATAGGGCGAGATTGGGGATGGTCAAATCACGGTACGGGCACCGTGCTAGGGTAATGCTGCGCATCGCAACTGCTGGGCCGGTTGGCAGTCCAGTCACGTATACCAGTATACGGGTAGAAACAAGCATAAGCACAGCCATACATGACCGGTAACCCACAGGTGGGTTATGGTCTGCATTGATCCCGGTGCTCTGGACCATGCTCGTATCCTGCGGGCACGGTGCGGGACTCGAGGAGCTTGAACGCCGAAGTCGCAAACCGATAGGGGTAGATGTGACCGGTATGGCTGCTTACTTGAAGTATAGTGCAACCGACTTAAAATGTGGACCAGTGATGAAACACACTCCGAAGCGACCAGAGCCCCCGGTGCCAAGACCGGACTGCCATATCAACCACCACACATACCGTAAGAACTCGAATAAACGATCCTCAATCCTCTTCGCCGCTTCTCAGAAATTTCTGAAAGACGGCCCCTACTCTACGGTGAGAAATTTGGAACTTCTCGTGGATCTTTTACTTCTCCCTCCGGGGAAATTATACTATCTTAAGAAATCTTTCTCTTCAGTTAGAAACAAAAGCATCATCCTCTCGGTTAAAGTAAGGAAACCTCTGAGCCCTCCCCTATCTCCGCTACATCCCCTCTTTCCCCTCCATCTCCCCCTGTTGCCTAGTAAGAAAGACATCTGTGGCCTCGCCCAGTTCCCTTGCTATAGTCACGGTTACGTATATGGATCTCTCCCTCCCCCTCCCCTGCCCTGCCCCACAGACCCCTCTATAGGGCACAATATGCTGTCTCTAGAACGGCTGTGAGAACATCCACTCACCCCTTCCCCCTCCGGTTAGTGAACCCTTCAAGGTTCAGCACTCCAGCCCCTCTCACCCATCATCCAAACTAAATTGTTGACCAGCTAGCATCCCTTCTTTCCTAGTTTAACATTATTGGTCCTGTCACCGAAGAGGAAATAAGAGACCTCTCAAATGGTGAAGCTATTATGCTCCCTCTCCCCTGCTCCATGGCCCATGTGGTCATATCTATCTAAGAGCATCCCTACAATTCCCACCCCCTGGCCCCATGCACAACAGAACTGGCCTCTACCAAAGGTGCTATCACCAACCTCTCCTCCTGGGTCACTCTCTTGCTAGCTCCTCCACAAGCTTTATATACTATAGCTACTGGTAAAATTCCTACCCCACCTCATAGCACAGCTCCTAAGTACCAATATAGAAGAAAAAAGAAAAGTGCAGGCTCTGAAAAAAAGGCCCCCTCCCCCACTAAGGTTGCCAAGGCAGCTGCTGCACAAGCTTAAAAAAAGTCCACCTCCTTCCTAACTGCTCCCAGAAGAATCTTTGCTACAAGGACCTGTGGGCTCTGCACCAAGATGCTGTCCAGATTATCACCGCTCTCACAGATATTGTGGCATCTACTCTTAGAGATGCCAGCTGCCACCTCTTCCTCTCATTCACAGCCTTCTGCAATGCCAAAGGCTTAGTTGCTTTTCTGATAAATTTTCCCTTTACCCCAGCCTCTGAATATTTACACTTTTTCAACCTCCCTACAACTTGCCTTAACAAGGCCTTCCCGGTAGAAAACAACTCCTACTATAACAGGGGCTCTGCTAAAAAGATTGATCCCAAGGGTGCCACCGTACCGAACAACTTCAAACTTAACGCAAAATGTTCACACAAGGTAAGGGTAAAGTAAACGGTAAAACTTAATATCATTAAGCCTGATGCTTCACTCAATTAAGGTCTCCAGAGGTTTGATTGTTGGAGTAGGAGAGTTCTCGTATAGGCTTTCAGGTAGTTTTATCTTATGGCAGAAACTCCTCTATCAGTTTGGTCCAACTGTTCGAGCACACCCTTCTCCGCTAAGAGCAGTCTAATACATCTCCTGGCACACCCTTCGGGCATGTATCTGTCGACACACTCTAGTGGCTGTTCACCTTATGCGGTTATCATTTCTGTGGCCTATTGTCATTTTACCTACCAGAGTGAAAACCTCTGCCCATCGCCGTCTTGCCAGTGGCTAACAGTCAAGATGCCGCATGAAGTAGACTATCCATTACACCCTTCCCATATAGATTGATCTCTACTTGGTCCCGGAAGCTGCCGTGAGAGGTTTATCAATCTATTATTTACAGTTCTAGGACTTCTGGTGTCTTCTGCAGGATACAGTGATCTGGGAGGGGTCCAATGGGCGCTACCCATGCCCACTACCTCGGATCCATCTTACCTGTAGTAGGAATCATGCTTTTAGTGTCTCTGCACTTCCCTTTTAGGGCCTATGGCGTTGGGGACACTTTGGGGCTTGGTAGGTGTAAAACTCTCCCAGTCTCCCCGGCACCACTCAGGACTGCCTTCGGGACCCCCACGGTTAACTCCCATTAATTCTGTCGGTTTTAGTCCATTTTACTCCGAACAACTTGGAGGAGGTACTCCACCTTCCACCCTATGCCCCCTTGTATATCCTGTGAACGGCTTATGGTCGACCGGATGGCAGTGACGTATACGGTGTTGCAAGCATGTCTCCAAAGATTCCTCTTTGCTAGACTGTGCACAACTACCCAACCGTTTGCCCATGATGTCCGGGCCTCAAGGCGGGGCTGCAGGGGTACGATAGGAATAATGTCTCCAATTTAAAGCTTCTGCGGAGCTGTGTAGCTCGCCCAATAGCATCTCCCGGAACCCCAGATTCCCGTATTATGCGTGGCTTTGCGTGACAAACATTCTGGTCATTTTTTCCGAACTCACTAAGGGACTTCGTATTGAAAGGTAGGGTAACTCAGGACTTTGGGCAAGGTAACCTGATCCTGTGGGTAGGGTAATCTTGTCTGGCGGACAAGATAACTTTTCTCTGTTACCCTGTCTATCCCAATGCCGGAGATAGACACTTCTGACCTTTCTCCAGTTACCCTGCCTAGCTGAGTAACTACCACTTCTGAGGTCTCTAAGTACGCTGACACCACTTCCCGGGTGTACCCTGGTACTTAAGTACCTGGCCAGCTAACTCTGTTCATCTCGGAGCTTGGGCCATCAGGTCTCCGTAGGTCCAGTACTTACTTGCCTGTCGGTTCCTACCAGTTCACCTCCTGGCTACCTGTATGGGTGAAGGTTCCGACTGCCATAGCTTATGTATGCTGGGTCGTTACACCTACCTCCCTGTCACAATCTGGCTGGATGAGTGCTAGCCAGGTGATACAAAGTGAGGAATAGATTTCATGCATGACCACATTTAGAGGTCATGGGATTAAGTCATGATTTCATATAAATGACCACATTAGCAGGTCATGGGGCTTGGTAATATTTACAATAATATTTTGCATATGGCGTACAATTGCCATTGTGGGAAGGGTCTAGACTGGTTGGTAATGCTCACTGATAAGGTGAACTCATTTATGTTTTGTACATGACCTTGTTAGTTGGTCATGTGACTTGTTCATATTTTGATTTATATTTACATTTGATTTATATTTCACACAGGACCTCATTTAGAGGTCATGGGATTGTTTTATATTTTCCACAGATGACTCACTTGGGTCATACAATGTTACAATTCATTTTGTACCTGACCTCAATTGCGAATCAGGGCAAGGTTAGAGTTGCAGGAAGAAGTTTATATAAAAGCCGAGTTTTCACACATGGGTTAGCTCTTCATGCAATGATCTAGAGTTATTTTCTACAAGTACTTGCCTGTGTATTACCACACTGGGTTATAGACTCTGAATGCTATGGAATTAATATTCTACTTACATAGTATTAGCAACCCTTAAACTAGGATAATCCATGATAATAATACAAAGTCAAAAAAAATAATATATCAATTATCATTGAGTTAGAGAACCTCAGAAAAGAAAATGTTTTTTGTAATACCAATATTCTCATCATCTCCTGTCAGCACTTTCACATTATCGGGATCTGATGCCTTAAATAATGCTACATATAGCTGGCCATGAGTAAAGACATTGTCTTTCCAGCAAATTCCAATAACCGTTAATGACTGCTCTTAGCTTTTATTGATTGTCATGGCAAATGCCAGTCGAATCGAAAACTACCTCCTCTTAAGCTGAAATCCAAGATCACGATCTGGATTACTGGTAATTTCAATATGTGGCAGATAGGCGGTTTCACCACTGCATGTCCCTGTCAAGATAATTCCACCAATAATATTCCTCTACAAGTGCATAATCTGGAGTCTTGTACCATTACACAGACTATTCATTGGACTGAGGTTTCTCAAAACTGTAACTATTGTACCAATCTTGAGTGATAGACGATGGTAAGACATTCCAGAAAGTGTAAATGAGTTTAGATACTTACTAGAATATAACCCAGCAGCTCTCTTAGTAACAGTATCCGCACTAAAGTAGGTTGTAGATTTTCCAGGTAGTAGCTCCAAAACTGTGTCACTGATATTTGCAACATTAATATTTTGTGGTGCTAAAATAGCATGTTCTGCAAGAAATTCAGAAGTAGGTACTGTTTGTCTCCTATTTCCATAGACATTCTTAATAAGTTCTTCCATGTTATTGTTTTACAGTTGTAATGTCCTTGGTAATTGAATTTTATCAATCATACATTCTTCAAACTTCTTTTCTCCAATGGCAAGAATAAACTCCCCATATTCAGTGGCCTCTTTTTGTTGTTCAAGTGACATCTGGCTGCCTAATAGACGATAGTTCTCCTTTAGCTGCAAGGGAATTACCGAAGGCCAAAGGTAGGATCTTTTGAGAAAGAAGACAACAGTTTGTTCACGTGATTCTCGAGGAACTATTGGTAAACACTGTTTGTAATCTCCTGCAAAAAGAACAATCAAGCCACCAAATGGCTATAGAGGGCTATTGCGAATATCTTTTCAGGATCTGTCAACTGCTTCGAATGCATGGCAGTGCTATATATGTAACCGGTACGGGTACTAGGTTGGTTTATGTTTAGTTTCACAGTATCGTTTGATACTTGTATTGTTTCATGTGCTATCAGTTGATACACACATTGTTTTATGTTTGGTTTCACAGTATCATTTGATACTTGTATTGTTTCGTATGCTATCAGTTGATACATACATTGTTTTATGTTTGGTTTTACAGTATCGTTTGATACTTGTATTGTGTCGTGTGCTATCGGTTGATACACCTATTGTTTTATGTTTGGTTTCACAGTATCATTTGATACTTGTATTGATTCATGTGCTATCAGTTGATACACACATTCTTTTATGTTTGGTTTCACAGTATCATTTGATACTTGTATTGTTTCGTGTGCTATTGGTTGATACACACATTGTTTTACAATATCGCTCATACTGGAGATAAGCGATATGCTGTATTTAAAGACCGCTGAGTTCCGTGATGGAAACAGCAGACTTCGACAGACAGTATTCTTAAAATATACTTGGTTGAACGGTTACTTCTTTGATCTTCTATTACACCCCATTCGAAGCCTCCTTTGGCAAGCAGTGCTCGCTTCGTGTTGACCGCGAAGCTATCTGTTTCTATCATACCGCTACGTGACTAGGGCCTGGCCCGAACATGTTACAATATAGGTACTTCGTCCTATATCAATATCTTTGCCTCTTGAATCAAATGTGCCAACTTTGAGTTTTTTGGAATATTGTAAAAGAAATCTTTATTAATATAGATAGGGATCTTGAAGGTAGAATATTCAGTTCATCCAGGGTGTAATAAGGTTGCTGCAATCCCACATGATGCAACCATAATAGCAATATTTTCTTTACCATGAATTGTATTTAATAGTAGATCTTCAACAAATGTTTTTCCAGCACCTCCAGGCCCATCCAAGAAGAATAAAGCCGGATGATTAAAGGATATATGCTCCAATATTATATTAACAGCATTTCATTAAAGAGGATTGCATTTTTGAAGATCTCTCTGTGCTTCGAGTCTAAGATCGGCTGGATTTTCAATCTGTTGGCCATTAAGATAACCAATATTGAAGTATTGCATCATATTAACCAACTGAAATTCGTCAGTTGGTTTTGGAATTCCAAAGTCCTCAAGTGACTTGCCACTTTGTTGAATAATTTCCTCTATAATACTCAAACCGAGAGATGGCCTTTGGTCAATAGTTGGGTCCCGAATACTATACTTGTGTATTAATTGATGCACACAGTCATCTATAATTGACATCTTAAATCTCTCCCATAATTCTTTTAGTTCAGCTGGATTACAGTCTGTCAACATAAGAGCAAAAAGAAGATGTTGTTGAAAACTGGTTAGCATTGTAGCTCCATCCTCGAGAACCTCTTTCCACTTATCATCTGATGCTAGTAGTCCTTTAGCATTGCAAGCCTCATGAAAAGGTTGAAAATAGTATGTCATTCACTGTTTTCAAGGAGTCAAAACTGGTGGCACCCTTTGTATGAAGCAATAGAAGCCTTTCAAAAAATCTCTCTCCTGACTTTGGACCACAGAAATACATTCTTCCAATTGATGTACCTTGTTTGTGAGGAGTCCATTCTCATTTCTTACATTGAAAGACAAAACAGATTGGAAAGTCCTGATAGAGTATATCTCTTGCAGATGGATATTTGGAATTTACCTTAAAGTATGCTGTGAGGGTAGTGTCTTTACTTCCCACATGATTAATGATTTCCTGAAAATTATCCGCTACAGAAAAGTAAACTGATTGCTGATCAGGAAGATGTAGTTGAAGGCATTGGGTACCAGGACTTCCATCATGCATCTTGTTTCTCAGTAACCTCCATGCTGCCTGTGGAGCCGAAATATAGTATGTATCCAAATAAATCTTTACCTCATCGACATTTAAAGGATCTTCAATCAGGAGATTGATGTGATCTGGTCCCTGATAAACATATTTGTATAAATACTTTACAGCCTGAATCAAGGAACAAATTTCCACATTGATGTGACAGTTATAGTGTTTAGTAAGAAATGCATTATAAGGAATAACCCAGCAATTGTCATAGCGAAAAGCAGATCATGTTCCATCAGCTTGGACTCTACTTTTCTCAATGTATCTTCTGTCCTGCCGGTGACAATAGTGTGGATAGCTATCTTCTCCCAATGTTGTCTCCTCAAGAAAGGTTTTAGGATAGCGTTTTGAGCAACAACTATCTAAGCCTCTGCTATCAACCATGCATGGGGCACTGCAGTTGGCTTCTCCACATGGTGCATGAAGCATACAGGTCGTAACAGTCTCCCATAGTTGAGGATCAATATCCTTATCCAGAATCTCAGCTGAAACTGCTCGGTCAATTTGTTCAGCTGTATGAATGACATCTACTGCATTTAATATTATCAAGATATGTGCGTGGGGTAGGTCTCTTTTCTGAAACACAATTACGTAGATATATGCCTTGACCTTTCCTAAGACACCTTTGTCAATCAGGTCTTTTATAAGACTGGAAAGCGTTAGTTGAAATACTCGCGCCACTAACTCTGGGCGATCTGTAACTTGCTGTTCATTAAGTAGGTTATTCTTAATTTCTGGCCATGCTGGATTGCAAGTCATGGTAATGAAGAAATTGGGTTTCCCAAATACGCATACAATTGCCATTGCCTCCTGGTATAATTCTGTCATTTGTCTTAGAGATCCAGCAAAACTAGATAGGAGAATAACTCGTTTTCCAAGACAGCTAAGGTCTATATCCCCCTGATTGACTAATGTATCAGCAAGCCCTTAGTATTAATCACTACGAAGCACTTTCTGATCGGTGAATACTCATCTCAGGTTATTTGGCTTAGTAGGAGAAAAGGCATCGACACACCATTCTTGAAAGAGTCGGCTAGCAAGAAACTGATATGAAGGATTTGGTGACTGTATATGAAGATCATAAGTATGAAATAAGGAGAGGGTAACACATTTTGATCCACTACGTCCAGTCATAGGATTCCCTTGCTGAAAGGCTATACATCTCTCTATATCTGCAAGAGATTCTTCAACAGTCTCATAATTAGCCCATGCAGTATTTCCTGCAATCTCATTCCCAGTTAGTGGAATATCAGGATGGCATCCTTGTTTACCTTGCATCATAATAAGTGGGTATCGCAGAGGAAGATATGACGCCTATAATTCTGAAATTCGTTTTAGTGGTTCATCTTGGTGCTCTGGTCCTTTATAGCGCAGGATAATTTCTCGTGGTTCCATATTCTCTTTACCCATCCCCTTAATCAAAACTGCAATCTCATCCGCAGTTAGAGCGTTATAAGTACATGGATCCTTGCCCTGCTCGTGAGGATCTTGAATTGGTATGTGCAGAGTTCAAACAATTTACAGATCAGATCTAATCATGTCACCAACTGAGTGAAACAATTGTACATATAGATTTGTTTCTGATAAATACTACTGAATTTGAGTTACAATCAAGACATCGAGATTGTCAAACACTTGCAGTCGATTTCCTATCTATGTCCCATAGTTACTTGAATCAGGAGTGTATATCTGAGCAAACCTAGGGGGCTGCCTATGAATAGGAAGTAAAGATCTGATTCTATAATATAGTGCACCCTTGATGCGAAAGGAATACACCACACTCCCTTGTGTGCTAATTGTTTGCTCATTTACCCCCAAGGAGGTAAAGGCAAAGATGTTGTTATAACAGCGGATCTTGAGGCGAAATTCTCTTACTACTAATATTTCCAATAATCAGTCATTATATACAACTGTGTCAATAATTTAAGTGTTACAACCAGGGAAACCTTACATGGAGATTGGGAGTTAAACAATTCCAATATCTGTGGAGCTGGCTACTGAATATTTGGTAAGGTTACTTTCCCATTGGCACAACATTTTGGAAAGATCCGAGCTTCAACTCAAGAATGGGATGAACTCTGCTCCTCTAGAAAATGCAAGGCATTACAATGATAACACTGTTGATTCAGTAGAAAAAGAGTATGATGATTAATCCCAGATACTGAAAGAAGTGCAGAGCAATAACCAATGCATTGTAGGATACTGGTAGCCTAATAGAATCAAAAGTCAGCATAGCCTACAATATACAGAGATTATATCATCAGAGATAATAATACATTCAGTGAATTATTGATGATCAAGCTTGTCTCCAAATTGTTTGAACGTCGACCTTGGACCCGAGTTGCTGCTCATGTAGCATGACACTCTGTGCATGTTCGATAGAAACCCCCTGAACCTTGTTTTGCAAATGTATTATTCTCTTTTGCTCTTCGGCATCTAGAGCAATTTCTCTTTTTCGGCCAATCGTATATGTTGATATTCAATAAGTTATAAACAATAAAACATTTGGTCAATGATAATCGTAAAGAATTTGAGGAAACTAAAGGCTGTAGCATTATATCTATCATAAAAATAATGAACAAACACAGTATTTAATGTTTACATTTGATCAATAGAGTCAAGGGTAAGAAATTCTACTTATTATAATATATTCATTATTATAAATCATCATGAGGTTGTCTTATAGTTGTCTTGGCAGGTTGGGTCACATGATTGCATACTTTTGGAAAAGCTTGTTTTATATAATAGATCTACAACTTTATGCTCTTTACAATATAAAAACCTTTATGCTCTAAACCCTTCTGGCATGCAGACAAGACTAGAGTCAAGAACGTCTCTGCTATATGGAGTAACTTAACTATCTAAACACCCCAACTCTTGGCACTTGTGAGAAACCGATTCTCATATAAAAATACTAAGATATGGCCAAGAGATTTGCAAAGTTCTAGGACACTGAGCAGTGCAGTTCGGAAGACAAAGATCATTACCTGTTGCGAGTACAACAAGTAGTGGAAACCCATAACACTTCTATTCTATCCTTCCTCCAATAAGTTCCTACTTACCATTTATGGTATCCCACCAGAAGCACTTCTACCCTCTCGCAATGGCCTCTTTGAAGTCATCCATGCAAGCATCTGCGATGGATATGAAGCTTCTATTCTACTATTCTACTCTCTCCAACTAGACCCTGAGAGAAGGGCTGCGGGCAAAGCCATCTTGTGTATTGTAGTCATCAACATAGATGTTGTCCCTATGTTCAGAGACAATATACTCATCTTCTCAGGGTATCACTCAGTTACCACTACTTACTCCTTCAACAAATTTATCTAATGCCATAAATGTCTGTAGTTTGGTCATGTTCTTGCCCCTGCAAAGCAGACCACTTCTCATACTCTCTGTGCTGGAAAACTACCACCAAGCACCACTGTGTAAATATAGCTTGTCCCAGTGATGGCCAACTCAAACCTGTCCCTAACTGCTGCATAGTAATCCTTTTCCACTGTGTCTGCTGCAGAGATAGCCATGCAGCCTATGATAGATTCAGCTCCTTCAGACCAGTTCCCCTGCCTTTCACCCCCCTTTAGGAAGCAATGGATACCTCTGACCTCCCTCCTCCACTATCTATCCAAACTCTCCAGCTTTCTCCCAAGCAATCCAACCACCAAAGGACCTTTGCCAGCTCTGCTACCTTCACTCCTCACTCCTGGGCCTCAACCTCTAGGTTAAGTATCCTCTTTGCTACTTTTGCTTCCGATGTTGAGCTTGAGTATACCCTCTTCAACCCTCACTGCCTACCCACGCAACCTCCACTCTATACAGATAATAATGAATCGTAATCTCAGAACACCATACACTTATGCTGAACCTAGTCTGTTGTTGTTGTTTCTCACTGTTTGTTAACACAACTGCCTAGGCAGCTAGGATATTTTTATTTTCTTGTGTAATTCTTTTCCAAAACCCTCCCCTGATATAATTGCTTTACAGAACCATCCATTCCATTTTAGCAAACTTCCCTCCTACCAGAACTATATAGCCTTGTATAGCACGCCTTCCTCAAAGTCAGGTATAGCATTCTAGGTTAGAAAAAAACAGACAGAGCCCACCCAGTTTCATTCTACTCCATTTCACAACATCTTGCCTTCCTTAATGTTTCTTCATCTAAAGGCCTACTCTCCTTCTTACTTACCACCCACTGTATCCTTAATGGCTACTCAACCTCTATTAGCCACTCCCCCTACTATTCTCTCTCCCCCACGGACCTCTTTCCAGATATCTCTATATCTCCCCTCACTCTTAGAGATTTCAACATCTACCATCTCCTTCATGATCCCCTCAGAATGTTCTCTTCTGAAGAACGTAGAAAATCAACTCCCTATCTTGACAAAGCTTCATATCATGGTTTTTCACTTCTTAACAATCTAGGTGAATATGTCAGGTTCCCCTTTTCTCTGGGAGACTGACCAGGCATTCTAGACCTGGCTTTTACCAATTCACTGCCATCACCTTTGTCAATTGCTGGTCCATAGCCTTTGACTTGACAGGCTCAGACCATATCCCCATTCTCATTTACCTATCTACTCCTTATTAAAGGCCAGCCCCATCCCTCTATAATTGGAACCCTATTGACTGGCTATCTCTCATGTCCCTTCTCTCAAACATCTCCAACACTCCCCCTTCCTCCGCAAACTCATTACCCTTATTTCTTGGGAATTGATTTGCCTCCTACTGCGAAGTTATTTCCTACTTTCTCACCTCAAACACTTATCTGAGACATTCCTTCCCCAGAGCCAAGCCTTGGTGGACTGCAGCTTTGTCCACCTTTTGTAAAATCCTTTACATTACTAACAGGTTATGCTGGAGAAACCCACCTGCCCTGCATGCTATTCATGTTCATCTAGCATGAAAAACATATCTTAACAAACTCTACAAAGAGAAAAAGAAATACTAGTTCACCTTCCTAGGAAGCGTAACTAATGACTCCATCAGGAATGCCCACTGCCTTGCTGTGGGCCACACCCCTTCTCAGTTTTCCCCCTTCTCCAACCTTGAATCCCCACCTGAAATCAATCAAGTCCTACTTGATCATTTTTTCCCTTACAGAACTCCCCCTCCTTCCCCTCCAGTTATGCTTTATGACTCTGCTCATATCCTCTCAGAAGAAGTCTGGACTGCCCTCCATTTATCCTCTAACAAATCATCCTCAGGCCTGGACTCAGTCCCCTACCACATCTGGAAGCTAGTTAACTATGCAAACCCCTACTTACTCCACTCACTCCTTACCCCTCTTCCCTAGTATGGATACCGTCCCTCTTTCCTGAAAGAAGCCAATGGTATTATGCTATATAACCTAGGAAAACTCAGTTATGATACAACCCGCTCCTTTACAATCATGGTCCTTCTCTCTACTATATCAAAGATCATTGAACAAATAGTTACCTTAAGACTGGCACTCCTTGCTCACTTGCTCAGCCTCCTGCATCCCAACCTATGGAGCTCACTCATGTCCCTATCTACCACAGATGCGGTAGCCATCCTAACTCATAAAATACAAGTGTTGCAGGAGTCCGGCTTAAAGTCTCTACCCTCTTTGAAGATATCCAAGGTGGTTTCAACAATATAAGATCTGGAGTCCTTTGCCCCGAACTGGCAGCACAATGAGTACCAAGTTACCTGGTTTGCCAGATCGATTCCTTCTTGCACAACTGCAAATATTCTCTACTTTTCCAAAGTGCCTCTTAAACCATAGATCCCATCAGAGTTGGGGCTCCCCAGGGCACCCTAATCTCCTCTTTGCTCTTTGTTATTTATGTTGCTCCCCTTTATATACCTATCCCATAAGATCTAGTTATATCCTATGTCAATAACCTAGCTATCGCAATAGCCTCCTTCTCCTAATGGGAGAATACTGACTCACTTGGCTCCCTCTTCTACCAGTTAATACAGGCTGCCTCCTCCCTACAAGTCTACTTCTCAGTACCAAAAACTGAACTCTTACACTAGCACCTTAGTCACTAGGTACCTCCACACCCTACCGCTCTCATTATCCTTTAAGAAGTAACCTTCCATCCCTTGCCTTTAGTAAGATGGCTAGAATACAAGCTTCTTCCCTCTCTGCATTCATCTCTGCACCTTGCAAAATGACTAGCCCTGGCCCACAGTGCCCTTGTAATACTTCAACAACTCTCCCCACTTGGGAAATGTATTACTCCCTTCCTTAACTATCGTCTTCTTAATTCTCTAATCTTTCTCATCCCTTCATTTAGGGCAGACCTACTTGTTCTAAACAAAGAAACCCTAATTAGGATGCAGCTCTTTTGGAACAAAGCTATGCACTAGTCCACTAACCTTTTATTCTCCACCTCTATATCAATACTTCTATGTGAAGCCTATGTTCTGTCCATCCAATATGCTCTTCAACACAAATAGATGATGACCACTCTTAGGATAGGTTGTGCTTCCCCCACTATCCATCTGGCCACAGCCTGCCTCCCTCATCTCTTCTACTTCAGTAACAAATATCGGTCCCCTTCCACTTTCCGCTGCCTTACAGCAGGAGGATTGTACTCTCCTCTTACTTAGAACTTCTCTCCTAGCAAAATGCCAGATTCCACAACCTATCTCCCTCTTGATACCCTCATCTACTCACTCACTTACCTTCTCCTCCCCCAATCTTCCAAGAAGCTTCTTCCCTATGACAACCTAAGGATCCCCTTATCCCTCTTGGGTCTTACATAGCCCTACATCAGGTAGTCTCCTCCACAGCTTTTGCTGACTAGAATTTCTACAACAATGCTCTACTTGACTACTCCTATGGTCCCTCCACCAAGCCTCTCTCATTTATAGATCTTGACAGGTTTACTGTAGGCTATATTCAAGGAATAGGATTAGGTAAAAGTTACCTACTAGTGCATACCTTTTGGTTCTTACCAGATACACCCTCTATCTACTCCTGATACATTACCCATTGGGTGGATATCGATCAGGCCCTCCTACAGTAACCTCATACTACCCTATTGAGATATATGTATATGCCTACCATTACTTCAATTGACTTTGAGGTACTTATTTGATACTCTATTTCCCTCCTCCTTGAACTCCATAAGTTTATTCATGCTGTCCAGATTAACTACCCTAGTTGAAGAAATACTACCTCCCTAGTTACTATCTCTTAGTCTGCTTTATAGTTCCTACTCCCCTCCTTACCTTTTTGGTTCCTCACTCCAGTGGGCTTTCTCTTGTTACTAGAAGATAGCAGCTCGGAATAGGCTTTAGGTTCTTATAGAAAGAGTTTTTCTATGTTAGGTTTGATTTTTCTAAAGTTCTATTAACAAATTGTCTTGTGAATTTTCTCTAAAAGGTTTTTTAGTATAGTAAGGTTGCCAGCATGGGAAAGGTTGTTATTCAAAATGTACGGTACATGCCAAGTACAGGCCTGAGTTAGGAAATTGTTTTCTTATCATATAATGTTTTATTTGTTTAAGGCAACCTTGTTAGAGGAGAAAAGGTGACAGTTTATTTGTTTTCTAGGCTTTCTTGTGATATAGCTTAGCTTGCTGCATGCAATATCTTGACCTCAGTTAAGAAATAAGTAGTAGGGGCTAAATCAATCAAATAAACGAGTCTTGTGCTATGCAGTCAATTTAGAGTTCAGAGTATAAGAGGTCAGGGAATTGAGGTCTCAGGAAAGACTTATCTATAAGATATAGAATGCTCTCAATGCTATTTGAACTTCAAGTCAACAACACAACAGCTCAATAGTAATTGTTGATTTATGAACATATTAAATAAGAGTTTTTCCAAGCGCCATACTAGGACTTCAGAACCAGAGAGAGAGAAAGCAGAAATCAGTTGATGCCAGCCAGAAACTCAGGTTTGCCCTGTGGGCATGTACAAGGTCACTCAAATCTTCCTGCCCTTTCTCCCAAAAGCTTTTAGGCAGATATCAGAAAAAGACCTGGCCCAAAGCATACCTCATCTTTCAATACTCTTCGGGAGTCTCAAAAGCGAACCAGCAACCCATATTGTTCCTATACAGTCAATTACAAGCTCCATGTTCTTTCTTTTTGAAAGACCGAATCCATACATTATAACCCTAATCCTCTTCATAAGCCAACATGAGCTGAAGTAGTAGTACAATTTCACATTCTTGTTTCAAATCTTTCATAACAGAGGAGAAGGGACAAGGGAAGACACTTCAATAATGCAAAGAGTAGCTAGAGTGATATGATTGGTGGAGGAAAGCAGAGG
This sequence comes from Tuber magnatum, assembly GCA_003182015.1. Lineage (NCBI taxonomy): Eukaryota > Fungi > Ascomycota > Pezizomycetes > Pezizales > Tuberaceae > Tuber > Tuber magnatum. Next base: position 432,717 of record PYWC01000090.1, on the reverse strand, counting down.
CAGAGGAAGCTGATGGATATTAAACTCAATAAGGAGTTCCAATCGAGTAGGGTAATGGGAGGACCTATAAGACAAGGATAGTTGCAATGAATCAGTAAAGATCTAATTCAGAAGCACTATGGAGTAGGTGAAGTCAAACAATTTTCTTTCTCTGATAGCCAGTTTCATAGCTTCCTGTTATGGTATCAGATTAGCTTTTGTAGAGTAACCAATAAAGCAAGCAGGTTACCTAGTAACTTCAGTGACACAATTCTCAATTGGATGAGATTTAACCACAGAAATTTGCAACTGCAAGGAGAAGAAGAACTAGTCATATGAGTAACAACTCTGTATCAAGAGTTGACCAATACAGTCTTCAAAATGTTTGCAATATGGATCAGACACTAGTACTATATGAGTTTATAAAATGGTATATGTATAATATAAAAGATGAAAAGACAATTTGGATGCAAGTGCGTCAGTCATCCAGTTGGAATAAATAACAGAAAACCATCCAACTTACAATATTGAGTGATGAAGTTTTACAGGTAAAGTTATTAGTATTCTTTTGGGGCAAGGGGGTTGGAGAAGTTATTTTAACAGCAATCTAAAAATATAATAAGCAGGTTATAATCAAGTTTAATCCAACTGCCTATACAAATAGTAAAACCATAGTTAAATAGATTGAGGAACAATTAGTACCAGTATGGGAAGTCAAGCGAACCTTGTTAGCTCATAACCTCATTGCAAGATATAGGATGAAAAAAGTTCCGATACCTTGAAAGCGAACAATATCAATATTACCATGATTTCTGAGAGATGTACAGAACTTGTCTGATGGCTGAATATTTGTATTAATTGTCCTTTTAAGAATATTTTAAAAGCTAGTAATACTTTCAATATATTCTTTTTGGTAGAGAGGAGAGTTGAAGTACTTGCCTTATAATATACCTTGTCTATACTAGCTCCCTTTTCCTTATTCCAAAGAAGTAGCCCAGCCTCCTTATCACAGCCATCAGGACAAACAAGAGCTCTAGACTTTTCATTTACAATCATCAACTGTGGCTATTTGGGAAAGTCTAGAAATCAAGCTCAATGGAATAGAAAGAGAGCAAGAAAGTATTTGTTAGGCGGTAGTCGACTCTAAGGACAAACAAGTCTGGCCTAAGGCCCAATGTATAACAAAGTGAGTACTAGGAAGGCTCACTTGAACTGTCAGGATAGAAGTATTGTAAGAAGTGTATCATATACCAAATATATTGATAAGATCTCTTCTCCATCACTGATGATTTTGTAAAAGCATGGGAGGCACCTCGATATTTATATTCTGCCTTTGGGTATTCGCAAGCTATCTAAGTTTCCCCTGTTTCTTCTTATACGAACTTTCTAGACTGTGAAAACCTTTATCCTGCTTGACTCTGAATTTTCCGAACGCGGTGAGGGTGTTCCACCCCTCTCGTCGTATTGTCCTCTCTATCCATGGTTACTCGAACCCTTTTGCCATGGCAAACAGTTAGTAGCTCCTCCTCTGCCTAGGGAGTGATCAGCTCTGACAAGAGACTTACCAATGCAGTTGGGTGTACTACCCACCTGCCTCAATCCAGAGGAGGCATGCTCCTTCTTTATTACACTAGTGGCATTGCGGCCTCTTAATACTCTGGGTTAACCTTTTACGCGATAGGCTGTCATCTGGCTCTACCTTATCATGTCTCTGAGTGTGAATGAATGATCTTCTCTTAGGCATTGTCTGCTCGTCAGGACTTTCCTCCACATTCCTCCACCAACGGACTTGAAATTCAATCTTGCTACTTGTATTGCAGCCAGTGACTCCTATCAGACTAGCTGACCTCCCCTCAGTTAGCGTCCATCTATTGGCATAGCTGAGTGATCTTTGCATACGGTTATCTCCACAATCAACCTACCGATTTAGTTCGTTTAACTATATCAGGATAGTAGAGAGTCCTCTCTTGAAGACTCCATGAAAACTCCTTTGTCAGCGACCTTCAGTAGTAGTATAAATAAGGGTTTTGTGCCAGCATCACATTGGTATAAATGAACTTATTCCTCAAATACAGTGATGGACCCTGGGATCAAACACGTGACCTTTTGCCAATGATCCCATGACATGCCCATTATGCTATACCAGTTCGTCTTATATATAACAGTATTCTAGAGGCAGGGGGAAGCCTTGCCCAAAGTACAGTTGGGTCAAGATGGAATGCAGTTACCTGGACTATGAGGGAGGTGAGAGTGCAGTTCTTGGTTGCGAAAGAAGAGGTTTTACAGTGAGCCTTTTGCATTATTGGTTGGGTACTTCCTATCAACGTGTTAGCAGAATGTAAAATTTTAATCAAAGGGATTGACACTAGATTCCTTACAGAAGTTTTAAAAAACTAGTAGGAAGATAGTATTGAGGTTGATGACAATGAAAATGATTCTGTAGAGTTAGATGTTAGAGATGATGAGGCAGAAGTATTTTTGAGTAGTATATTTCCCATGAAATGATATTGTACCTTACCTTACAAATGTGGTTGGCAGGTTTTATTGTAATCAGACTTCCTAGTACAAGGATTCTTTATTCAAGTTCTTATAGTATTATAAAATACCTGTTCAATAATATAGTACAAGAGACCTTTGCACTACTCAGGAAATTAAATCAAGTACACCCTTTTGTAACCGGTACGGGTTACCATTGTTTTATGTTTGGTTTCACAGTATCATTTGATACTTGTATTGTTTCGTGTGCTAGCGGTTGATACACACATTGTTTTATGTTTGGTTTCACAGTATCGGTTGATACTTGTATTGTTTCATGTGCTGTCGGTTGATACAAACATTGTTTTCTGTTTGGTTTCACAGTATTGGTTGATACCTGTATTGTTTTGTGTGCTATCGGTTGATACACACATTGTTTTATCTTTGGTTTTACAGTATCATTTGATACTTGTAGTGTTTCCTGTGTTATTGGTTGATACACAAAAGGTTTTGCAATATCGCTCATACTGGAGATAAGCGATATGCTGTATTTAAAGACTGCTGATTCCCGCGATGGAAACAGCAGACTTCGACGGTAACAACTCTGTATCAAGAGTTGACCAATACAGTCTTCAAAATGTTTGCAATATGGATCAGACACTAGTACTATATGAGTTTATAAAATGGTATATGTATAATATAAAAGATGAAAAGACAATTTGGATGCAAGTGCGTCAGTCATCCAGTTGGAATAAATAACAGAAAACCATCCAACTTACAATATTGAGTGATGAAGTTTTACAGGTAAAGTTATTAGTATTCTTTTGGGGCAAGGGGGTTGGAGAAGTTATTTTAACAGCAATCTAAAAATATAATAAGCAGGTTATAATCAAGTTTAATCCAACTGCCTATACAAATAGTAAAACCATAGTTAAATAGATTGAGGAACAATTAGTACCAGTATGGGAAGTCAAGCGAACCTTGTTAGCTCATAACCTCATTGCAAGATATAGGATGAAAAAAGTTCCGATACCTTGAAAGCGAACAATATCAATATTACCATGATTTCTGAGAGATGTACAGAACTTGTCTGATGGCTGAATATTTGTATTAATTGTCCTTTTAAGAATATTTTAAAAGCTAGTAATACTTTCAATATATTCTTTTTGGTAGAGAGGAGAGTTGAAGTACTTGCCTTATAATATACCTTGTCTATACTAGCTCCCTTTTCCTTATTCCAAAGAAGTAGCCCAGCCTCCTTATCACAGCCATCAGGACAAACAAGA
>PYWC01000090.1:409403-422209 GCA_003182015.1 Tuber magnatum | reverse complement strand
GTATTTAAAGACTGCTGATTCCCGCGATGGAAACAGCAGACTTCGACAGACAGTATTCTTAATATACTTGGTTGAACGGTTACTTCTTTGATCTCCTATTACACCCCGTTCGAAGCCTCCTTTAGCAAGCAGCGCTCGCTTCGTGTTGATCACAAAGCCATCTGCTCCTATCGTACCGCTACGTGACTAGGGCCTGGCCTGAACACGCTACATCTTTTATGACTTTTATATTCAATTTCTATAAACTGATTAGTTCCATATCTTACTCCATGGCTACAAGCCTGCACAACCTGAAGCGATTTCTGATAGTACTTGCATATTAGTTCTGGTTGAACAAAGTCAAGTACTAGAGAAACTGTTTTCACTAATAACAGACAATAATACTTGCAGTGATACCAGGCATAGTACTTTGCTTGCCCCCATCTGTATTAAAACGAGTTCAATTCGCTATAAAATTTGAGGGAGAAGAGGTAGAGATAACCATGATCCTCAATAAGTTCTTCAAGTTAACTTCTCTCTTCTTGGAAATTTGCTCATAGAGAAAGCAATCATTTGGCATAGCAGTTGGTTCCCTGGTGGTCTCATCAATCCTTTTACTTCCCTGTATAGCAATCAAGTTGAAAGCTTGTACTATTAGAAGGCCAAATTTCCTCTTTCTCCAATATAACTTTAACCCCCTTTTGCTTAGCCCATAAGCTTTCTAGAACAGTTTTATCCTCACAAAAGTTTATTTGCAGTTTAATTAGTTGATAGCTATCAGGGTAGTAGAACCAGTCCTCTCAAAGTCATGGCTGCTTTCTTCTTAAATCGCAATTTAGCTTTTGAATTTGGAGGGCATCAGGTATATCTGCTATATAGGAGGTTGCATGATTGAATAGAAATAGTGCTGGGGTAAGAGGAATGGTTGTTTCAAATATTGGTATTGCAATATCTAAGACATGGTGAATTAGATCCTATCCCTTCCACCTAATACCATTGCCACACTGAATATACTTTGTAGCTTGTTGTATATTAATTTTTAAACCAAGAACTGGTTCACGCTCTTGTATCAACAGTGAAGGTGGAAGATGACTTGTACATATGGTAGGAGGTACTGCCAATAAACCACATAATAACAGAAAGTTCGATACCATTAGTCTCTTTTCTTGTGACTTTTTATGTATTACAGTTTTCAAGTTATATACTCATCACTGATGCCTTCTAACATTCGGGCTAAATATACACTCATCATGAGCAATTAGTATTAAAACCTTTCCTATCGAACTCCCCAAAGCCTGTGGCTCTAAGTTTTCTTTGTCAACTAAGACAGGAATTTGCAGGCTCAAATGTTGCCATGTAGCAATGAGAAACACATTGCCTCCATAGTCTTGAACCTCTTCTTCCTCATACCCATCAATATAGACCCCTTTCTAGACCTCTTTCTACTCAAATCCTAATTTGTGTAGCTATCTTACCACAGTGCTCAATTCCAGTAAAAGGTTTCTCTGTTTGGACTTCTCATGAAATAAGAATTCTTTGATCTATCAAACCCCTTGGGCTGCATCGATGTTACAAGTTCTTGACTCTCAATACTTCCTAATAGTATTTGCAAGCCCAGTAGATATTATTTCTAAAGTCTTATCTATTTTAGTACTGAAATCTTTAAATATATACATACTTACATTTTCTATTCTTCCTCAAATACCTTCTTATAGCAAGCACTCTACCCTCATCATTTAGCATAGAATTTGCTTTCACCTGCTTTCTCAGCCCACTTTCTTCAATTTGCTGCTATGTTATCTATAATTGTTCAAGCCATAAAATCCACTCTGTTATAGTATTTCCATAACTATACCCAATCGCAAGATTTATCAGAGGCACTTTTCAGGAAATATTTGGATGCTGAATTTGCTAAAACTTGAATTGAAGTATTGAGTAATACCATGCAAGAGTACTACTGTTTGGAACTCTTTTCCTAAGTGCTAAAACTCATTCCATATTTCATATTACTATATATAATTTCAAATTAGCTCTAATATACAAATAGATTAATTTAAATTGTATATCTATGATAGAAATATATACATTTATGAAGTATGGCTTGCTTTACTCCAGTATTGACTCAGGGCCAATACCTTAGTACCTCTTTCTTCTCACTTTTCTTCTCATCTAAATCAGGATCATTAGTATCCTCTAACCCAGTGCTTATCAAGTTTACTATTTCTCCTGTTAGAGTCCTTGTACCTACCACTTTATTAACTTATATCATAACTTTAGGAATCTAGTAGCACTTTCAACCTCTATCGAAATCTTGATCTATATTTTGTTGTCTTCTCTAACAATTTTCATATTACTAAATTGTTGTTTGGAACTGTTTCTTTTCACCAATTCTATTCCTTTTACCAAGGGGTTTTGTGCAACGGTCTACTAAGGTAGTGCTGGTACAGTCTCCCACTTGCTGCCTCTCGTTATCTATTTTGCTATTAATTAACTTCAATACTTATAGGAGCTGAAGTCACTTAAATGACTTGCAGCAAAACCTGACTTAAAAAAACTTACTACTAGAATATCTATCCATCTCGATACTATATATTCTCTTTTTAGTCTTTCTACCTCTCTCCTGCAATTCTCACACCAAGTTTCTTTTACTTGATAGTTTCTCTACTTGAAATGATATAAGATGTTGTTTCTCATAGTTTAGTTGATACAAGTATTGCTTTTATGGTATTTTAGAAGATATTCATCATTACTATATAGTTCATTTCAGCTCTCTCTTCTCAGCATTTCTCATAGTCTGCTGCACAGAATTTTTCAGTATATGTTTTATTCTCATACAAATTCTTTTTTCTTTCTAAATTTTTTAAATTATTTATTGGAAAAAGGAAAAATTGAGTAAACAGAAATTGTCATTTCAGATACTACCACACTTTGTTTTTGTTTTTTCAAATATTCATTGTTTGGTTGCAGTTATTTCATTGCTAGTTTGTATATTATTAAGTCGACCAGATTTTATAAAAGTTAAACTATACTCTATAAACGCCTTGTCCTTTTAGCCACACTTCCTGCTCCACTCTATGCTCTGAATGCACAGGAACAGTTATTCACTTTTTCCAAACTGGATGGTGCTCTAGTACAGTTGTATCTGGAAAGTTTTTATACCCTAGCAGCACAACTACCAAACCTCAACTTCTAATAGTAGAAAGAAATAAAATTTGAAGAAAACCTCTCAATTATAAAAACAATAATTGTAGAACTATTAGAAATTAAGAAAACTCTATTACTAGTTGATATAACCCTCAGTTGCCTCTAGTACAGCCTGTATTCTCTCAGATACTCTATCTATATATCCATTCAACTTCTCTTGTGAAATTAAATCCTACTTCTCCTTTGCTATCTCAAATAGCTCAGCAGTCCTATAGGCCCTTCTTTACATGTGAGGAAATCACTTGCTAAGAGCTCTTTCCAGTAGTACCTATGGGTTCTCAATAGGATTATACTCTGGTAAGTTAGCTAGTCAAGACAATTTTTAATAACTATAGTTAAAGTAGAGTTTTTTATTTTACTGTTTACTATACCAAGATGCATTATTTACAGCCTAGATAGATAATGTTAGAAGATCTATTCAAACCTTTTATACAAGTGATAAGATATGGTTGATGAATTTCAGTTGTTGAAATTTTGCATTCATTTTATATATATATTTTTCTATAAACATATTGTATATTTCTTTACTTTGTTTGAGTTTCCAAACTACCTGCACACTATTTCTATTACTATAACTAAAGAGATAGATTGCATATATTTCATGAACATTTTATAATAATGACAGAATTCTAGACATATAATTTCTTATATAGTTCTTAGATTTCTCTTCAATTTTAGATATATTTATGAATTTTTATCTGTTATTTATTCTATAATATTTACTAATTATTCCCTTATAATATCTTTATATTTATATAATAGTTTTTACTAGTCTGTATCTTCATAATATTATAGTTGAAAGTGTAACTAATTTGAAAATAAAAAGAAAGATGAAACTTAATTTAAGCAGACAAACAATTTCAAAAGGATTACATGAAAATGAAATTTATCAATACAAGCCAGTTCTCAAACCAACTCTTTCTTCAGATCAAAAGGCTAGGACACTAGCCTTTTATTACCAATATCAAAATTTCAATTAGAGGAATATCATCTTTACTAATGAATGCTATTTTGAAACAGAAAATCTCTAGTCCCATTAAGGTTGTAGAGTGTCATGTCATACTGGGAAAGTGTATCAACTACAAAACATTGATCAAAAGTTTACGCAAGAAGGTAACAGTAATGTTTTGGGGTACAATCCTCCATGGAAAAGCTAGTATGTATGGGTATTCTTTTTTTCTATTTTTTTTCATTTAATATTATTATTTTACAAGTTATAGAAATTTATTTCAAATATGTATATAATATATAATACTAATAAATAATTGTTTATATTTAGGGTCACAAACTTTAATATCATTTATATACAACTCCATATGAAACGACAAACCAGTGGACAGAAGCTATTCTTTCTCTTCAAATTGAATATAAATGTAAGTTGGCAGCTAACACAACTGCTATCTCTTTGTGATTATAGCACCCATTCCCGAATCTGATCTTGAAGACACAAAAGATTGATAGGAAGAGGGGAATTGGGTAGTATATCTATCAACAAATTTTCAACTTCCTTTTCTATTCCATTTACTAGTCAGGCCAGAACTGAGTTTCCAGAACAAGATATCATGATAATAGAGGACAATGCTCCAGCATATGTTTACTATTATAATGATACTCTTCAAGAAAGACTTGGGTTCTGGAAACTTATTTGGCCTGCTAATTCTCTAGATTTAAATCCAATAGAAACAATTTGGACAGAGTTAAAGGATATTCTACCAGATTAGATAGGACCAAGAATGACTGCTTATCAAATTAGACTTGTTCTTGACGAGGTAAGTTACTTTCTTTTATATCTTATATTACTATCTAATACTATTATAGGTCTGGGATAATTATACTATGGAACGTATTAATCACCACATTGACTCTATGCCTGACCGGATCCAAGCCTGTATTGCTAATGATAGAGGAAATAATTTTAATTTTTAATATTTAATTTTTGGTATTTTGTTTTTGATATTTTATTTTTAATGTTTTATTTTTAATATTTAGGTCCTGTTTGGCATGTCACCATATAAAAAAATACTATTTTTCTGAAAACAGTATATTTTCTAGCCTGTAAACAAGGGAAGATCTAAAGTAAAATTAAAACTCATAGTTTTATAGAAGATACCTCTATTCTCATTCTAGCTAAAGAAGGGGTCAGTAGGAGTATTTATTGTCAGAGGGTAGGGGAAATAGTTATGTTGCAAAATATTGGATTTAAGATTTGTTATATTTTGCAACATCTCTAATTTTCCTACTCCCCCACAATGAATGCTTTTACTAACTTCTCCTTCAGCTAGAATGAGGAGAAGGGTACCTTCTATAAGACTATAGTTTTTAATCTTGCTTTACACTTTGCCTTGTTCACCGGTTAAGAAATATGCTGTTTTCGGAAAAATGGCATTTTTTTAAATGGTGGCATGCCAAACAAGGCCTTAATTTTTAATATATAATTTCTTTTTTCTTGTCGCGTTGCTGTATATTCTAAACTAACTCTTTTTGGGCTCTTTTGTGATTATATGAACCCCTGTGCGCCACCATGCAAGTCCAGTCCATTTCACAAACGTCACGACACGACGAGTAGTGAGTTTTTGGGGTATCCTCGCGATTTTAGAGCCGCTTACGTCTTAATTTACCCGTCCATCCATCCATCAACACCCGCTTCTAGTACGATATCCCATCTCACTATTGCCCCACCTCTCATCCTCCTTCCCTTTTCTCCCCCTCCACCCACAATCCCACCAGGATGTCGACCCCAAACCCCGTAATAATCCTAACCGGCGGTTCCCGAGGTACCCCCTTCCCCCCTCCCCACTATCACCGCCTTCTAACCGTCACCCCTTAGGCACTGGCCTAGCAATTACAACCTACCTCCTAACTACGACACCCGCGCACGTCCTAAACATCTCCCGCACATCCCCAACACCCCTCCAACATCTTCAGCTCACCTACCCAGACACCTTCCGCCACCTCCCCGCTGACCTCTCCAGCCCCAGGACCGCCCAACAGGTGATTGAAACAGCACTCAGCACCTGGGGCCGCATAGACTCCCTCATAATAAACCACGGTGTGCTCGACCCCGTCGCAAAAATCGCCGATGCAAGCATTGGAGAGTGGGAGCAGGCGTTTCGGACCAACTTTTTTGCCGCGGTAGGGTTGGTTAGTGCTGCATTGCCCGCGTTGAGGAAGAGGGGAGGGCGAGTAGTGTTTGTGAGCTCTGGAGCGGCGGTGACGGGGTATCAGGGCTGGGGGGCGTACGGTGCTAGTAAAGCTGCCCTGAATCATTTTTGTATTACGCTTGCAGCGGAGGAGGCGGGGGTTGTTGCTGTTGCTGTTAGGCCAGGGGTGATTGGTTCGTCTGATGTCCTTTTTTTGCCCTACCTACATTGTGGGCTAGACTGATGAACCGGATGGGTAGATACGCGGATGCAGGAGGATATCCGTAAGAAGCATGGTGAAGGGATGGGCGTAAGTCACGAGCGGTTTTTGAAGTTGAAGGAGGAAGGAAAACTATTGAGGCCCGAGCAACCGGGGAATGTCATAGCTAGGTTGGCGCTACAGGCCGAACCAAGCCTCTCAGGAAAATTTCTCAAGTATAATACTATCAATCACCCATTTCCTTTCCATTGTTTACGACGGAACTGACAGATCATAGTTGGAATGACGAGCAATTGGCCAAATATCAAGACAAAACACCTTCGTAGACGTAGATTAAACTAAACCGCCTTCAACAATACACACACACATATGTATATTATCCAACCCCTCGACCAATCCGTTTTCCTGACGCTATTCGCCGTGAGCACTGGTATCCGGAAAAGAAAATCCTAAAATCTCCCGGGACATTAGCAACACATCTAGTACCGCCGCCCCATCTCAAAAAAGGAAAAGAAAAGAGAAAAAAAGGCAGAGGCAAATCAGTCGAAAGATGAAAAGTCAAAATAATGGTTATCATTCACAAAGCCGAAGCTCTCCGCATTAGCATGGAGTTTCGTTCATCATCTAAGCCCTCCCCTCCCCATCCCGTAGTGAAAAGAAAAGGTAGAAGAAAGAGGTCTCACCAGTGATATGCCCAACACCCAGCCACACTCTACATCAAATAGCCTCTAAACCGCACCCAACCAATATCAGCAAGCCATTCAGCCCGACTCCGCCAACTCCCATCGCAACCCGTGCTCTGCACCGATAGTGCTATATCATAAAATCGCCAGTCACATCAAATAATCGAACCAATCCTCTCCACATGCAGTAACTAAGGCGCAGGACCGTGCTTGTCGCAATACCTACCTCACCGTTATGACCTTTCTCCCTTTCCCTCCGGTTTATCCACTTTTTGCGCGATCAGGAATGACTAGTCAAAGAATCTAAGGAATACCGAGTAATCCACTTAACCGTCGAGAAACCCTTGAAACCAAGCGAAAGGCTTTATCAGGTTAGTTAATGGAAACAGAGACTGCATGTGGAGGAATTGTGGATGGGAAATGAAAGGAGGGATTGAATCAGATATCGTCCATTTGGCATAGGACAAGTGTAAGTCACCACCAAGAACTAGTTCTTGTCATGATAGGGGCGACACGAATGGTTCATCATATCATATATACTCACACCTCCGAATGGAGAAGAGGAAAAAGGAGGGCTTGCAGAGCGGGAGGGCGCACTTACTAGTCTTTCATTTCTCTCGTGTTCCATGTTGGTGGTTAGTCGGTGGATGGTTAAAATGTTTGGATAGCAGAGATTTCCAAGGGTATATTTAAGCAATTTTGAACAATGAGATTGTCGGCAAATGCTTTTGCTCGGCATTGGGGGTCAGGGGGTCTAATCGAGCCGCATGACGAAAGTAAGAACAAAAGAAGGTTTGGAGATTCGGATCAAGCGCAGTGGATGGGATGAACGGGGGCGATGGTGTGATACCTACCAGTATCATAACGGGATACCGTCCCAGCACAGGTACACTTGTAGCTTGCGGAACCCGACAAAGTGAACTACTGGCACAGTATTGTACGAGTACTAGTACTGTACCTTAGATGCCAGTACGGTGCCATTCAACCACTTTGCCAACCACCTACTCTCCCCCCCCCACACACAACTCGATGCCAACATTCACCTCAAAAAAGTACCATCCCTCAACCTTCCAAAATACCCTCGGTGCGCGCTACCGACGCGGTCTCTCCCGCCACCCATTCCTACTCTTCGGCCTGCCCTTCATCGGCACGATCCTCGCTGGCAGCTTCTTCCTGACTCCGGTCACGGCCCTGCGGTACGAGCGCTACGACCGCAAGATCCAGCGCGTCAGTCAGGAGGAAGCCATGGGGCTCGGGCGGAATAAGAGGAAGGTGGATTTGAAAGAGGAGTATTATGTATGTTGCTTTCTTCTTTCCGCGCGCTGGGACGAGGTGGATTGGGGGCTGATGTGCTGGGGGTATATAGAGGCTCTCCGCCAAGGATTTGGATAACTGGGAGCAAAAGAGGATTAAGAGGTTTGAGGGGGAGCCGGATGGGGTTTTGTGAGCTCGGAAGGGGAGGGCTATGTTCCTAGTCTTATCACCCTTTTCCTTCCGTCCCCTTTCCCTGTACCTTTTCAAATACAATCACTTCACCCAACCCATCCGTACAACCTGTGGAGAATATGATAGGACGATAGTCTAAACCTACGGAAAAAAAATTGGTATTCACATGAGGGTTGGCTGGCAATGAAGCGACACCCAATACCACCACCTCCTCCTCCTCCTCCTCTAGTGCCAGTAGCTGACCGCCAAACGAGGCAACCCAAACCATCACATCATTAGACTATAACTTATCTAGCACCATGTGCGGAAGCAATTGGAGCTTGCGGAAAATGAAAAAAAGAAGAAAAAAAGACAGAGAGAAATGCTAACACCGTTTCCATATACCGCTAAGAGTATATTTACCAATCGCGAAGAGGGGAAGGGAAACATCGGGGGAAGCTTTAAAACCAAGATCCAGTAAGAGGGTGGGTAATGAGGGCGAAAAAAACAGTCAATCAGCCAATGGATATTACAACCTAGAAGAATGATTTTTTGTTGTCTGGTCAAAGCGAGTATGTGCGCAAGGAATGCTGAGGTATGGAGGGGAGCGAGTGGGCTAGAGCAAATCTGAAGGGATGTTACTGGATCCATAACCCTTGGATCCGGCCCCCATGATTACCCCTCCGGTCTGAACGTTCTTCGCAAAAGAGCTGAAGTAAAAGCCCATCATGACTGTGAGATAGCTTAGGAGCAAGATGGACCCCTAAAGAACGAATAAAATCAGCGCTTTCTCCGCACACAATACCGCAACACTGCTTCGCACAAACCTTAAAGTAATTACTCTTCCCTTCGCCATACATGTACGACAACAAGAACACGCAGAGGATAACAGTAACCACGTCCCATTGAGGGAATATCAATGTAAAGGTATTTCTCACGAGATCCATCGACGCGGCTTCCAAGGCGAAGAAGGCGCTAAAGAACACTAGAGCGGGGATCTGAAGCAAGCATACTTGGAGAGCATAGGCGGAACCAATTTCCATGCTAAGGGCAATATTACCGTTCATTGCAAATGAGATTGCATTCTGCGCTACGTTAGCGACCGGAAAAATGGTAAAATATGGGTGGAAAGGGTTACCAAAAACTCAGTGGTGTTTGGCACGAGAGCGAACAATGTCATACCGAGGAATTTCTCGTCAATATCGAGATTCTCCAGCACCACGTCCACCGTATCAACTAGAATCTCTGCAATTACAGCATATAGCACCGTCGCCCCAAGCAGAATAATGGAACTCTTAGCCCGACTCCAATTTGGTGCGTCGTAGCCCCCATGCCCAGCATCCGGGACAGCCGCGGGGTCTTCTTCAACGGTAGGTATGGGATGCAATGGCGGCCTGGCAGGTGTAACGGAACTCTTTCTCCCCATCCCGTGACGCTGAAAGTCCTGATAAGCAGCAGTGGTTGTCACGGCAGCTATTTCTGCCATGCTGCGAACGAACTCAGCATTCTCCTCCGTGAATAGCCCATGGGATCCAGGCGTATCGTGCGAGCCGGTGGTAGCGGAAGGTGTCGCGAAATCATCCGCCGAACGCGGTGGAACTACATGTAGTGTTGACCCTCGGCTGTGCGAGTGAGCAGAGCTTCCAGCACCATCTACCCTGAGCCCAAAGTCATCCAAGGATTGCCCCAAGATCCGTTTAAACATCACGTTATCCCGAAGCGAGCCAGAAGCTGATATTCCAGCCGTTGACCCATAGCTCTGCTGATTGCCAACACCATCGCGGCCTCGTGATGAAGACCCCCGAACAGGCTCTGGAACGGAAGGATGGGTGGGCTGTGCAGGGGTCTGGACTGGAGGAACGGAATGCCAAATGACAGCGGCGTGAGTCCGGAGGGTGAACCAAAGTCCAATCACATAGGATATAAACAAGAAAACTGCTGCTATGTAGGTATATGGTCGCACCGCATCCCTATAAAACTCATTTCTCAGACTGGGGGGTGTCTGGACGAAAAAGCAACGACGACAATCTGCATGATGAGGATCCTTCTCAGGACATGCCCGACAAGCCAGTTCATACTGCGCTTCCAATCAGTAGCCACAAACAAGACAAAGAGTAGGCAGCACTCACGGTCCCATATATCTGATAAAATAGGGTTGGTGCGAACGCTCCGATTACAGCAAAAAGCAACATGGTAGAAGTGACACCAGCGGACTTGGCATTGAATCGCTGAGTCTTTCGCTTGATAGCACCCGAACACATGCTAAGCCCGGGCATAAAGACAACGCCCGCAAGGATACTCCCGACTATGCTTCCCTCAACCAGCCTCCCCTTCCCTTCTTTCAAAGCAACACAATAGAGGTATACTTCAACAATAGTGGAGAAGAAGGCATTAATTGTAGCACCCATCCCCATGCTAGACTGCGCGGAAATCGAAGCCACGGCCTGCCCAATAAAGTACGCCAGAGGGATCACAGAGCATAAACTCAAAGTGAAGACCGTCGCTGGGGTCGTTAACAAAGTATCCCGGCCCAACGCCTTACTTAGAGCATAGTGATCGGCTATGACGAAGAACACCACCGTCATCAAGTTGATGAAAAAGATGTTTGTTCCATCAATGGTATACTTGTAGTACTTCCAGCCCACGGCACGATACGTGCAGAGCAGGATCGAGGTAGAAGGTGTTCCGGGCCTCCTGCTATACGTGTGATCTGAATGAAAAGATAGCGCCAACGGATGCCGGCGAAGATGGTCGCATAAAAGCGCCGTAACCTTGGCCATTGGAATCGTGAAAACAAGCAACCAACAAAGGCAAGAGACAAACAACAATAGAGGAGCTGTATGCCAAACGTATTAGCACCCACAAGCAACCCCAAGGGGGAATAACTACCGATAATGAAATAAAACCAGATGAAAAAAAGCACTCTTCCAACATTCCATTGCCCGCGGCCAAACAACCTCCGTTTCTTCCTTTGCGACTGGAAGCCTCTCAAGAGTCCCGTTCTCTCGCCGGCACCAAGAACCGAATCGCTCACGGAATCAAGACTCTCTCGTCTACGGCCCACAAGAGTTCTGGGGGTATGCGGCCCAAAGAATGTTTGTCCCTCCTCAATATCACCGGCCTGCCATTGCTCATATTCACTGATGCTTCTGCCTTCGCCCTCGTCCTCTTCCGCATATGCTTCCTCTTGCTTAAGTTCCACGAAACGACCAAACGGATACCACAGATATCCGGCGAGACCAAGAAGAACCCTTCCATACTCCCTGGCGCTATAGGTGAAAAAGAACAAGTAGCAAGTTACCGCAGCTATCAGGGAAGCTAGAGCAAGCCACCATCCGAAGAGAAAAACCCAAAGGATGTTTGCCAAGAACAGAGCATTCCCAACCCTTCCACCGGGCGCTGAATGGATGTCCCCTTCCGCCGTCCTTTGCACTGAACGATTCTTTTTGTAGAGCGCGGGCTTCCATATCCTGATACCGAAGGGATGGGTAACGTTGATCGCTTCTTGACGGTCCTTGAAACTGGTTAGATGCCTCTTAGGAACAGACCCGCCTCCACTTACTTTCAGAGTAAATGACTCCACGCTGCCAGCATCGCTGGCCTGGTAGGTTTCTCCTCTCACAGTGCCCTCTTCACCATCTCCCTCTTCTTCTGTCTCTTGCTCCTCGCCTGGCGAGTCATCCTGTTGAGACATAGTCTCATCATCTATGCTGCCGACATTGGAAAGTATTGTCTGCGGAGTCGTTCTTCGCCTCAGTAGCTGCGAGTGCCGCCTCTTAGCTGCAAACCCAGTACTCCCAGCAACACCCCTATGTCGTTGCCCCAAATCTTCCTCTACCTCATCCGTTTCGTCGTCGACGCTAAATTCTTGTCTGTCATGTCCATTAGCTATATAAGCTTTCCCAAACAGCCGCCATGGTAACCGTCGTGACTCCTGGAGCACACACCCTTTATGAGGTTGTCCCACCGTGGAGGTCCGGCGAGTAGCGGAAGGTCTCCGAGGCCTCTCACCCGGGGAAGATATCCTCCCTCTCAAGGAAGAAGCCGCAGATGATGTTCTGGATAACCTGGATCCCGTGCTTGCGATGTTTTCCGGAGAGTGCGCCCGGACATGCTCAACTGCGCTACTAAAAGATTCGATGGAACCTAAATATA
>PYWC01000090.1:373100-408363 GCA_003182015.1 Tuber magnatum | reverse complement strand
TTTTTCATATAAAAAAAAAAAAGAGAGAGAGAGAGAGAGAGAGAGAGAGAAAAGGAGAGAATGAGAAAATGAGAAAAGGGAAAATGAAAGAAAATGGAAAAAAAATGAAAAAAAAAATGAAAACGAAAAAAGAAAAAAGAAAAAAAAGACAATCGAGAAAATTGTGAGAAATGAGGGAGGGGTATGGTACTGCACCGGCATGTATTCGTTGTAGACGGGTATCGCCAAAAGTTCGGTTCAAAAGTGGGAGTAACGATGATAAGTGATCTAGACCAAACTTAAGGAGTGATAATACCGGTGCAATAACGGTACAGTACTGGTACCGGGGGAAATAGATCTAACTTCTCTTCCTCCGGACAGTAAGTTAGTCTACCTGTGCAGTGCTGGTAAACTCTCCCACAAACGGCCCCCATGTTCCCACGCACAACCCTCCCTGGCCCAATATCCAGAATACTCGAGTACTCGTACAGTGCGTACTCGAGTACACTGCCGGTATGATAGACTATTACTTAGACTATTCTTTGCTTCCAAGCCCAAGAGGCTCCCTCCCCTCCTCCTCTCCTCCCTTCCCCTCGGTTCACCTCCCACTGGTCCGAGCAAAGCGCGCTTCCGCCGCGTAACGTGTAGATCCTCACACCAAGGAAAGCTACGGTACCCGGCTCCGGCTGTGCGTATATCATAAGATCATTCGTACTCGAGTATCATACCTCCGAGCGTTCCATGTCGTGATCAGCCAACCGCCCATGATCAGCGCTGCGGTGTAGGATGCAGACAAGATATTTGATTCAAATCACATCCCAGAGGGGGAAAACAAACCCGCAAGTTACCCACCCGCATAGCTGCGTCTCGTCCCGTCTTGGTACCGGCACCATACTGTACAGTACAGTACAAGTACGGTAAACTACCAGTAAACCAATTACCACCCAGTCCAAGTACTTGCGCGGCGAACGAACAGGTGAATAAACGAGTACCGGTATGATATCACACTCCCAAGCACCCCAACTACCAAAACATCATACACACCAATAACCCACCTGACACACCCCATTGCCATAACATGACCGCTCACGACCACCATTCAATTATAACCCGGACCCGTAAGGTAATATACCCGGCAGATGCAAGCCCGTACCCCACCAACGTGACACAAACACATCCCGTGCAGCATGATATAACATAGCACAGGGCCGAAATGGATTACCCGGTGGGGGTGACTGATTTTGCCTGACAGGATGCAAATTCTACTATCTTGTTAGCGGACGCCTTGCCCCGTTTCAGCGTCGTTTGCGGGCGGATACGATGCCATAACGAGAGAAGAGTGTGCTCTTCGATACTGCAAGGCGGAGTGAGTGGTGGTGGTGGGATGGATAGAGTAAAGTACCGTATCATACCGTGGCAGGTGTGCCGGTCGGGATAATCTCTGGCCCTGTATAGTAAGTATCATACCGTACCTGCGTGTGCACTCTCCGGCGCCAGAAGGGCTTCTTTGTACCCAGTGCCGGCACTCAAACGAAGGTCGTCCACCGATCCCCAAGTACCGGTATTGCGCCGTCTGTAATAGCGATATGATATGCGATAACAGACCCTCCTAAACGATACCGGGACCTCAGAGGTTCCCACAGCCAATAGGCGCTCCCCCACCCGGCTCGGAACTCGGCGGAGCTCCCCCACGACAGAGCACCCCTGCTCGCTCGGCTGATGCCGGGCGAAGAAAAGCTTATTTAAATGCCAAGACCGCCACGTGCATCATGCAAGTGTTGCCCGGGGAACGCTTGGCCCACATACAGTTTTTGGGAAGATCGAGTGCCAAAATAAAATCAAACATGAAAAAATTTACTCCTTCATAATATTATTATCATACTGCTACCCTCCCCTCTCTTGCCCCGTTTGCCGCCGCGCGATTGTTGGGCGAAATAAGCTAATCAGATGGAAAATTCTCGATTGCAAATTCAAAGGAGAAAAAAAAGAAAACAAGAAAATAATAAAAAAATGAAGGACACATGCAAAACTCGAAATAACAAAAGCTATCACACGAAAAGTACATGTCAGCTTTTATGCAGTCATACCAAAGAACAAGAATCACCGCAAGCAACAAAATTGGAAGCGTGGTTTGTCTGCACCCCCATCCTGGGGCGCTCCTCCACCAAACACTCTCCAGTCATCCCATATCAGTTTATTGCGTCTTCTTACTCAGGTTGCTCTCAATAATTTCTTTTCCAGCGATAATCGTTTCTCTAGGCCCTCGTTGCTTACCCCAGAGCGCACTGCTGCCAATTGGCACAGCCTGAGCACCATAGCCAATCTTCTCCTGTTCATGGATCTCCGTCTCCTCATCGGCACCAAGGCTCTCCTGCAGAAACCTTCTGCGAGCTAGAAACCGCTCACGTCTCTCCTTGAGAAGCCCTGGGCTATCCAGCTTGGACAATGCGGTTCTAACTACGAGCCTGGTTGCGAAATATATATGTTCGGAGAAAATAATGGCAGTAAGAACTCCCCAGAGTGTAAGATCTTCACGAGTCCCCGCAGCAGCAGTAGAGTCGGAGAATAGGTAAATGAGCACGGCCGAAGAGATAGAGCCCATCCAGGACAGGAACGCGAGGTTGCTATTCACCCTGTTAGCGCTCGCCGGCTAACAATAACAGAACAGGATGAAACTCACTCTAGCCAAGGGCCTATAGAGTCGGCCCTATGTGGAACAGGCCTCTTCATCTCGACACAAATTTTCGCGGCATCACTTCGAAGCTCGATCCAGTTGTTAATCAAGAACGAGACCGAAGCCAAAGGCCAAACCGGGGAGAACAAAGTCAGATATCCAAACTAACACGGGGAAGCTTTTAGCTGATGCCCGAAAGTAATCAAGGTTAGGGCATTGAAATCTAACCTGCATGCACATTTCCCGAAGGTCGGCGGTGACATCGTATTCATCCAACTCTGCTTCATTCCTGACTCTTCTTAAGAATGCATGCTCATCCTCCTCGTCACTGACTTTGCCCGCATCCTCAAAACCTTTTCTGTTGTTCTGGAACTCCTTGGCCTTTCTGAAAACTCTCCTCTTGACATATGGAACGATGGTTTCCAATGCCAAATTGACAACCTGTGCAGTCACGGTAAAGTAGATGACTTGCTTTCTTAGTCTATCAGTATTGACCTGGAAAGCTGGGGCCGCCGTTTGTTTCTCGTCTTCAGTGAAAGGCTGGACGGTCAAGCTGAAAACGTCCAAGTGGGGCACAATGAGGCTTCCGAAGGGGACGTATATGAATGCAGTGAGGAAAAGCGGAACATAAGAGCAAATAAAATCGAAAACAAAGATTTTCTGGGTCATTGCCACTTCCTGAGATGACTCATTCTCATAGTTCTCAAATTCCGTCAAGCCAGCTGCGATTTTCGTGAGGATGGATGTGAGGATCGGAACGAATAGAGTTAAGAGGGCGGTAGGAATGAAGACCTGTTGTCAGTCAGCACATTTGCTGACACGATAAGTACTTGTAGAGCATGGTCTTACCAAAACAGACTTGAATGGACCATTATAAACCTCCGAAATAAAGATCTCAATCACAAAAACTGTCGCATACAAAGCCGAGAGCATACCACTAGCTCCCAAGGCGAATGGGATTTGTAGGAGTTGACGGCAGAGGCGCTTCCAAGCCGGAAAAAACTTGACCACCTCACCAGTAACAGGGTCCTCGACCTTCTTGTCATGCACAAATTGAGCTCTCTTGTTCTGTAGCTGTGACACGCTGCGCACACCCCACCGGACAGCTAAATCGACTTCCCGGCGTTTCCAGTACTCAACGAAGATGACGGACCAGAGACAGTTGAATATAGCAAAGACAAGCGAATACTGCGAAAGAAAGAAGTAGGATCCCACACCAATAGTAGCTGCAATAACCAAGAAAGAAAGGTAGGATTGTAAGAAAACGAAGTAGAATGCAATCTACACATTTATGAGTTTCCGCCAGTCGCCTGATTGAGATATCCGAGAGCTGCTTACCCTCTCGCCAAATCGATCTTTCAATTTCTCCAACTCCTCTATTGAAACCATCCAAGTAGTAGACCAATCTTTCAACCACACCTAATAGAATGTTAGGAATAGCTCTGAAAAATGGTTTTGTTACTTTCAACTCCTAGGAGTTCACCTTGTTGAAATCATGATCATGCAACGGGAAAATACTCTCCACTAAAGCCCAAGGACCCTGTTTGGGGGTAATCCCAACACCACCTTCGCCCACTGGCAACGTAATCAACTTATGCACAATTCTCAACCTCTCTGCCTCTGTCAATGGCTCCTTATCCAGCGATCTTTGGGTCTCCTTATCAGGTGCTGCAGGGCGAACACCGAAAAGCCAGTCCTTTACTCTAGCCCAATCATAAGCACACTCACCAAACCTTCTATCCACTATTTAGAGGGAGTCATAGCTTACCGAGACCTATAAACCTCGCCAATAAGCTTCCGCTCAGAGCGAACAGTGACAAAGACGAGAACAGATCCATTGGCACCATCGCGAACTTCGGTCCTAAGCCCAACCGAATCCAAGGCAACAATCAACTTTTCAAACTGAGCTTCAGCTTTCTCCTTGGCTAGGATACACATGTTGGTCAGCAATTGATTCAAGCGGGCAATTTAACCCGGTGGAACCCTCGGGTTTGCTGAAGAAGCTAGTGAACACACCTGTACCTCCGAATCGGAACGAGATCACGTAGTCCACGCCCTGGTTGTTCACTACAGCTGCGCGGGGGGGTGAGAGGTTAGACTCAGCCATAGTTGCTCTTGTTCAACCCTCTTTTACCCCTTTGTGAATAGCCTCTTCTTTTTTTCTTTCCCCCTTTTTTTTTCGTCGAAACCTCAGTCGGGGGGGGACGAGGGAGTTGGTAGGTGTGAGAGAGAGAGGGAAATAAAAGAAATGAGGAGCGAGGTTTGGTATATTTCCAAGATTGCACAGCGATGGACAGACGGGCTTGCCAGCTGGGCGTGACCGGACGCTGGGAGCGCGGGAAAGCTGTCAGACGTTTTCCATCATTCGCCAACGTCCTATGATGTAGCCGAGACCCCACGCATCATCAACAGGTCCAGGTGTGGCAAGTTGTGCCCATTGGATACCGGTGCTGCAGCTTCTAGCCCAGACTTTTTTTTCTTTTTTCTTTCATTTTTGGTGGCAAATTTCCGAACCCCCCGATTGAGTTACCGGTAATCTCCCCCAAGTGTGCTCACATAGTCTAAAGCCACTCGTTTCTAAGAGTACTTGTACTAGTACATATAAAGTTATCTGATACACGATAGCAGTAAACAAGATCTAGTAAAATATGAGAACAAGATACTGTTCTTATTGATAGTAATAATACAGTGCTAACGCTGGAAAAAATCAGCAGAAGGCTAGAGGAAAGAAACAGAAAATTGGGGAAACCCTTTAAACCCGCTCAACCGGACCGGCATCCGGGTAGGGGTGATTTTGGTAAAGAACAATTGTTGACATATGTGGAGTAGGAAATGGACTGCTTCCTAGCGACTAGAGATAGGCAACCGCCAATCATTTGAAGCACCACATAAACGTTCCCACGTCGAGACCAGGCTATCTTCCTAGCGTCTTCGTGTCATAATCCCCC
Source organism: Tuber magnatum (assembly GCA_003182015.1). NCBI lineage: Eukaryota > Fungi > Ascomycota > Pezizomycetes > Pezizales > Tuberaceae > Tuber > Tuber magnatum. Next base: position 402,762 of record PYWC01000090.1, on the reverse strand, counting down.
TCGCTCTGCTCCTGCTCCTGCTACGGCTCCTGCTTCTGACCCTACGGGTACGACTCCTAGACCTACTGTAGCTCCTCGAGCTGTAGCTGCTGTAGCTCGGGCTTCTTCTTCTCCCACGCCCTTGCCCGGTTCCATAACGACCTCCACCGGTTCTAGGGGGAGGGCTGTATCGAGAGTTCCTGCCGGCGGGTTCGCGGCGACGATATGAGGATCTAGACCTGGATCTGGAAGGTGATCTTGAGCGCGATGAGAAAGAAGGGGATCTAGTTCTGGCCCTCGAAGTAGGTCGATAACTATCCCCAGCGGCTGCTCCGCGGTAACTATCACCTCGAGAAAACCCCCTTCCAGCACCAACACCAGCACCCACATGCGCACGGCGAGGCGGGGATCGATAACGGTTTCCGGCTTGTCCACGGTAACGGGGGCCCGGGGGAGGCCTGCGAGTCTGGGGGCCGGAGCCAGGGCCAGAGGGGTCTGAGCGGCGTGGTATAACTATCGAAACGTTGATTACAGCGCCATCGAGCTGACCTTCATGCATATGTGCGATAGCAGCGTGAGCAGAGGAAGAGGAGTGATAGATAACATAGCATACGCCACGGTTTGTATTGTCTGTGGTGGTTGGAAAATCGGGTGAGCGGGGAACTCAATCATCAAGACAGAGTAAGCGAGCGGAAAGGCTTACATTGGTGATTCAAGGGCATGTCCAGCATCTTAATTTCCCCATAGCTCGAGAAGACTTCGGTGATGTGAGCTTCAGTGACATTCTTTGTGAGCTTCTCAATCACAATCTAAAATTTTACCATTAATACCACGAACTGAATCCCCCAAACCAATGGTGGGGAATAAGCTGGAATAGGCACCACGAACCTTTGTACTCTGTATCTCAGGGCTGGCACTTCGTGAGTAGCTTCTTCCCCTGCTGCCACTCCTGCTTCTCGACCTCGCCCTGGAAAGGGGGGATTGTGTCGGAGATCTAGATCTATTGGATACAGGAGACCTTGTTCCGGAACGAGAACGAGTGATAGAGCGGGAATTTCTAGAATAGGATCTACCTCCACGAGGCGGAGAGTTTGAACGGCTGGGGGAGCGGCCTCGAGATAGGGAACGGGTTCTGGAACGATCCATTGGAATGAATAGCCGTTAAGGGAACTTTGGAAGCCGATGTGAAAAAGTTGACTGGATTGCTGACTTTCGAGGATAAGGTCGACAGGTCGGGACCAGTGGTGATGCCTAGGACTTGTGTCGACTACGGGGGGTGAGCGATGGGACGCGCAGAACGCGAGCGCCAAGCATGCTTCCCAATGAGGGTAAAACCAAAGCCTGAGGTCCATTAGGTGAGCATAGCATCAAGTTACAGATCCTAACCTGAGCAGGGGTCTAGATTAGATAAACAGGCGGAGCGCCAAGAATTCTTTTTAAAGAGGGGGTTAGCGCTGTTGCTGGTATGATATGATAGGATTCCGGGCGGAACATTACAACGGCCACCAGCAAAGAGTATCGTATTATGGTAGCAGACGATACCGTGTAATACCCGGGTGTGCTTCTTTGGGGAGGGGCAATGCTACGGCGGACCGGTATTTGGGATTTGGGAAATGAAAAAACACTAGGATAAATTTGCTCGATAAGAAGCTATTGGTCATTTGTTACCTCACGGCCCCGCCAGTGCTCGGCTGATACGCATTTTGAATATTGCATTATGAAACATGACGGGGAGACTGCAGCAATGTAAACTCGCCGGAGGGAAAAGTCTCCCTTTCTCCACCATCCAGCATTTTTAACCCAAGATTTAGGCACGACTGCCGTCGGATTCAGGCGGCTGAGATATAATCCTCTGCTCGAGTAGCGCACCGCCACTGCAGCACAACCCGGAATTCCCTCATATCATAGGAGGATTTTTGTGCATGGTGGTATCCGGCTACTGTATGTTCGAATACCTTATTTATCCTAGCTGTATGAAAGGAAAGTATCACAATGATACGCCTGGATCGTCCAGAGAGCTTGGAGGTGAGGAACTTGGGCAGCACTCTCAAGCGCTCAAGCCAGTCACGACCAGAGAAGCTATCAACAGGAAGGTTCGAGGTATTAATACCACATCTGCACCACAGAATAATACGGTAAGTTACCGGCAGTATGGCAATCGCAGCTGGTGCGCAAGCAACTGCCAAATACATGCAGAACTCCCTTACCCTCGATACCCCAAACGAGCCCTCACCAAGGCAGGAAAAAAGTTCTTATCTTCCATTGCTCTTGCTCTTCTCCCTCCCAAGCTAGGTAAAGTGGAGCGCATACTGGTACAATACTGTGCAGTATTGTTCAACACTTCCTTCACCGGAAACTTTCAACCCGCTGGCGCCGCCGCAAACAGGAAAACGGTTGCTCTCTGACGGAAGGAGCCTCTGCGCTCCTCCGAGTCCAAGACAGGTTACCTTCTGGCATTTTTTTCCACATTATCGAAGATGGCTCCCTCGACGAAGTTTCCGATGCCTACCCTGCCCATCCCTACTCCTGGGTCTCCTCGTGCTCGCTGGAGGGATGAGGCAATACCTGCGTCCTCAACTAGTAACTCTTATGGATTCTTGAATTCCACTTATTTTCCCCTATCGTCTTCTAGCCCCCTTCATTCCAATTTCCTCTTTCTACCCTCCTCCTATTCCCGATCCATTGCGCTGGGCTCTAGTGTGCCAACAACGGAAAAATCCACAGCATCGGCAACAGTTTCGACGGAAGCGGCAGGAATAGCTGTTGGAAAGGCCATGGCCGCGCCAGCATCCACTGGAGGTAGTCGTTTATCCCTGGGAGATGGTAGCTATGGCAACCCTGGCACCGGTAGCATTCCTGGGAGTACTATTAGTACGCCGGGAATGTCGCAATCCTCGTCGGCTCTCAACCTTGCCTCCCTCAATTCCCCGAATGCCCTATCTTTGGCCTCTTCTAGTTTCTCTGAATCCCTCTTCGGCGGAGAAGCCAGTGGCAGAAGGGGAAGCATCTCGCAGGTTGGAGCTTCGAGCGGAATTCCTACCACGGCTACGTCACCTGTAAACGTGATCTCAAACCCTACCACCGCGCGGACATCCACGAATGAGAACGTGGGCATTCATGTACAATCCCCCAATCCCCTCCCTTCTCTCCTTCAGCAACAGCAACAGCCACAACAGCAAGCACAAACACCACAGACGCATTCGGGCAGATCCCGATCGAGATCCACTATGAGCAGACATGATGGGGCCCAACCGGTCTTCAATCAACAGCATCAACAGAGGACACTTTCCAGGTCCCCTATATCCCCTGGTACCCATACCAAACGGTCCTCGGTCTCCAGCAGCATAACCAATCTAACGGATCTGGGTGGGGACAGGGATAAGGAGAAGAAGCCTCGACGTTATGGGAGAATTGGAGTGTGCGCCCTTGATTCCAAAGCGAGGAGCAAGCCTTGCCGAACCATCTTGAACAGATTAATCGAACATGGGGAATTCGAGACAGTTATATTCGGTGACAAGGTTATTCTAGATGAGTGTGAGTACAATTTTCATCCGATCTTTTACACTTTTCTTGCTACTTCACAAGGCGAAAAGGAGAGAAAAAACAAAGCAAAAGCATCCCACGTTTTGCTGTCGCTATATTTGATTGGCCCATACCAAAATCTTCCAAGACAAGATTGGGATGAGCCTAATACAAATCTTTAAAACATCCTTTTGCCAGGTTTCCCCCAATATTTCGATCCCCCCTTCCTCCTTCCCTTTCCGCACAATCCACCCCCCACCATAATGCTCGGCGGTGACACACTTGCACATCTGACCGGGATTCTCACGACATTCAAAATGCTAATGTTTTTGTGACATCTCTAGCCATCGAAAACTGGCCTACTTGGTACGTACAGGTTATTGTTCCTTCTCTCAATTATTCTCCTTCGAGCTATACTGCTCCGAAGGCACAATTTTCGATCAGTGTACTCGTACCTGATCCCCGGATCCCACCGAAGAAGGGGGTTCTTGAAACAGATATGGGTTTTTTTCCTGTTATTTCTTTGCCTCCATTTCCTATTTTGGGGAAAACCGATTTTTTTTATATCACTCTCATGGGATTACCGTATTCATTTGTGACGGCTATCATGTTCTGAGCCTCATTTTGTTTCTCTGCGTCTGCTATTTTTTCCCCCCCCTCAGTCTGGGATCCCTCTTAAAGGTCCTCTGACTAACCTTTCACAGTGATTTTCTGATATCATTTTTTTCAACCGGGTTTCCTCTTGACAAAGCAACACAGTATGTTGCTTTACGCCAACCATATTGTGTCAATGACCTTCAGATGCAAAAGATCTTGTGGGATCGCCGGCTTGTTCTTCGGGTATTAGACTCGATCAGGGTTCCGACCCCAAAACGCCTCGAGGTCTCTCGAGATGGAGGCCCATATCTGCCTAGCGAGCTTGCCTACTATTTGGAGATGAAGACCAGTGTGAAAGTTCCACCGCAGGGCGAATGGAAAATGCCTCAAAAAGTTGAGTTGAGTGAAGATGGAGAAACTCTCATCGTCGATGGAAAGAGTCTCAAGAAGCCATATGTTGAAAAGCCGGTTAATGGGGAAGATCACAATATTCACATCTATTTTGCCAACGGCGGCGGTGGGAGGAGATTGTTCCGAAAGGTGGGGAATAAGAGCTCTGAGTTCGACCCTCATCTCTCACAGCCCAGAATGAAAGGATCCTTTATTTATGAACAATTTATGGATGTCGATAACTCAGAAGATGTCAAGGCATATACTGTTGGCCCTGATTTCTGTCATGCGGAAAACAGGAAAAGTCCGGTTGTTGACGGGCTTGTACGGAGAAACACCCACGGTAAGGAGATCAGGTTTGTCACCAAGCTCTCACCCGTTGAATCTGGTATGGCGGCTAGGATTTGTGAGTCATTTGGGCAAATGGTCTGTGGGTTTGACTTGTTAAGGGTCAACGGAAAGAGTTATGTTATTGATGTCAATGGTTGGAGCTTTGTGAAGGACAATACGGAATACTATGATCGTTGCTCCAGTATCCTCCGGTCTACCTTTATCAAGGCCTCTCAAGAGATGAATAGAGAGAGCTACAGAGACCCAGGGGCTATGGGGGTCTTGGTCGTGCCAGCCAAGGAGCGGAGCCCGAGCAGAAGGCCAAGCTCTAAACGTAACTCGAGCGGCCATCGCGCAACATTGCACAGCCTGTTATCTAGGTCACCTTCGTCTCCTAGGTTGACAAGCCATCACCAACAATCACCAGCGGCAGTCACGGCCCCAAATACCAATCCTACCCCCGGACAATTACCTGTGCCGGCTGCTGCAGGCCCTATCCCCCGGTCCCCATTGGAACCAATGTCCGGGGAGAACAGGGAGAAACCAAAGCCGGCGGCGCCTCAGCATTCCTGGAAGTTGAAAGGCATGGTTGCGGTCCTGCGACACGCCGACCGCACCCCGAAACAAAAATTCAAGTTCACCTTCCATTCTAAGCCCTTTGTGGATCTACTTAAGGGCCATACCGAGGAAGTTATACTTGTCGAAGAGGGCTTACAGGATGTCATCGAAGCTACTCGCCGAGCGATTGAAGGACGCACTGAAGACATGGATAAGCTCGCAGTGCTCAAGAATGCATTGGACAAAAAAGTCGGGTTTGCCGGCACGAAGGTTCAGATAAAGCCAATGTTCCTCAAAACAGAGGTTGTGGAGGAATCGGTTGAGATTAATAGTGATGGCTCGACGGCTTCTCCGGGCAGCAGTTCCACTGGAGCGCGGGTCAACGTTAGCCGAGTCAACAGTGTGTCCTCATTCTCCAGCGATCCAACAAAATCGAAGCAAGTGTTGGACAAGCTACAATTAATCATCAAATGGGGCGGTGAGCCCACCCATTCTGCAAGGTATCAAAGCCAAGATCTTGGTGAATCATACAGGAAGGATCTTCTCCTAATGAATAAGGATGCATTGGAGGATGTTTCAGTTTTCACGAGCTCAGAGAGAAGGGTTACCACAAGCGGTAAGTCTTGAGTTCCCCGATATATCTGGGCAATACTGAGGTTGGGTTTCCATATGCAGCTCAAATATGGACTGGCTCCTTCTTGAATCATAAAATTCCGGATGACTTCGTGAAAGTGAGGAAAGATCTGCTTGATGATTCGAACGCTGCGAAAGACGAGATGGATAAGGTAAAATTGCGCTGTCTGAATTCCGATCTCTTCCTAACATTCTCCAATAGGTCAAGAAAAAACTGAAATCGCTGCTTCGTGAAGGCTCAAAACCTCCTCCGCAATTTGCTTGGCCGAAGGATAATATGCCGGAACCTTCCGCAGTGATGCAGAATGTTGTATCGTTGATGAGGTTTCATAGAAAAGTGATGCATCAAAACTACAGTAGGCTTTTTGGCACCGGTGCATCTTCAACGTCCTTGCCGTCCCTCGCCCCCTCTGGCGCACAATATCTCGCTCAGTCTACCGCCAATATTCAATCACGCTGGTGCTGTGGTGAGGATCCTGAGCTTTTCAAAGAACGTTGGGAGAAGTTATTCGTCGAATTCTGCGAGTGGGAGAAGGTCGACCCGAGCAAAATCTCGGAGCTTTACGACACAATGAAGTATGACGCTTTACATAACCGTCAATTTCTGGAGGCGATTTTCACGCCTCCCACCGCAATGGTGGAGGCTGATGATATTGACACCGCCGTCCTTGACTCGATGGAGGATACGAACCCGCCTGCTTCTGGAGACGCCAGAAAGTATTCTCTTTCCCCTAGCTCTGAAGGAGAGAGGGAAATAGTCCCACAGCAGCAAAGAGGGACTAGCAAAAGAGAGCGCTTGGCCTTGCGAAGTCGAGGCTTACTCAGCGGGGGGGGCAGGCCTTCCTTTGAGGGGGAGGCTAGCCGTAGCTACGCTGCCACTCAATTGAGCTCTAAATCTAAGAGTGATGTTAGACTCTCGAAGCTTCGGGAGCTTTATCGACTTGCCAAAGTCTTGTTTGAGTGAGTGCCCTAAACTATTCTCACGCACGTTGTAATTACTGATCCTCTGCCTTAGTTTCGTATCTCCGCAAGAGTATGGCATTAACGATGAAGAGAAACTAGAGATTGGACTCTTAACTAGCCTACCGCTCTTGAAACAGATTGTGAAGGATTTGGAAAATGTTCAAGCAGCTGAGAATGCGAAGTCTTTTATCTACTTCACGAAAGGTATGTTTGACCACTTGCGTCTCGTCCATTGCATTCTAAATCGTGGATTTCCAGAATCACATATCTATACTTTACTCAATTGTATCATTGAGGGGGGTCTCCCAATCAAGATGGAACGTAACGCTATTCCTGAGCTTGATTATTTGACGCAAATATGCTTTGAGCTTCTGGAATCGGAAACCAAGGATCAACCAGGAGACTCACCCGGCGAGCCGAATACTAGCTCCTACAGTATTCGGGTCAGCATATCCCCAGGGTGCCATAGTAAGGATCCTCTCGATATGCATCTCGACGCCAAACACTGCATTGGGTGCGCGCCGCGCAAGAGCTTGACCAGGCACTTGGACTGGAAATACGTTGTCGAAACATTAAGAGAGAAATTCCATCGTGTCAAGCTGCCTAGCAAGTTTATCCCGATCAACCTTGGGGAAGCAAGTCTGAAGAGGAGCGCTGGAACGAACGAGGGCAAGGAGGAGAAAGACACCGGAAAGAGTGGCCTTGGGGCTGTTGGTGCTATGGGAAAACAGTCACCGCCTGAAATGATCATGGAGGAGCATCTTGAGGAGCTTGCTGTGAGAGACGAAACTGGAAGTGTGAACAACGAACACCAAGCATAGAAATTGTGCATCTTATTTGTTTTTTTATCACGTGTGTATAGGCAATTGGGGAGGATATTGGGGTCATTAATGGAGGCGGTTAATGGCGTGCGCGGACAACTAGGTTAGTGCTTTCATAGACGGTGGATTTTGTATTTAGCCTCAGTATGGAATAAACGAATGATTACTTCTTGTACAGAAAATACTCGAGTACATTCTGGAGTGTATAGTACGCCGTTGGGCTAATCACTGCAAAGATATGACGGGGGCAGTTGGTCACAAAAATCGAGGAAGTGCTCAAGTCGGGCTTCTGCATCCCTTGCCAAATTCCACAATACGGTACATCACCAATACCGGTATTTCTCTGCATCGTCTATCAACTAAGACACTCAACCGGAGCGCCGGTGCGCGAAGTTTGAATACCGGTACCCACCACATCACAGCTCCCTGCCACTATTAGCACCGAAACCGAAATTAAATCTTTTCAAGTGACCCATAACGCAACACCCGCACATCCTCCACCCTGTCCTGCCGTTATATAAAGACCCTCACCCCCTTCACGCACAAACAGATAAACCCAACACACCAATTTTATCACACAAATCATCATACAGCTAACAATGTCCCGTCCAATCCTCAAAAACCTGATCGATAACTCGATAGAGCGCGTACTAGCACTGACCACGCTGGCCAGCCCGTCCATGGACGATGTGAGGGCAGAAGTAGCGCACTTGAGGGATCTAGTAGCATTTCAGGAGAGAAGGCAGGAGTGTTTGGTTAGGTATTATAGGAGGAGGGTGGTGGAGGTGAGAAGGGAAGGGGAAGGGGAAGGGGAAGGGGGAGAAAGAAAGGGAAGAAGGCGGGAAGAAGGTGACGTGAAGAGGGGCCATGTTTGAGGGTGGTTGGGGAGTTGGGGAGGGTGACTAGTTGAGCTTTTTCTCATATTTGGGTTGGTATTATTGTGTGGATGGTGGGATTCTCCACCGATTTTGTAGTGTATCTTGTGTTCTGCCGAATTAACAAGGTTATTGTCTTAATTCAGGTTTCGTAGAAGTGGAAGCAGGTGTTCGATTAACTTAGTGGATGAGACAACTTACCTGTCTGAGATCTTACCACACATCCCTTCAGGTTCTACCTGGTGAAGTGGGCAGAAGTCATGCCTGATCAATCGGTCCCACAATGAGTTCTTCTCACGCTGTCTCTCGAAACGTACTCGTATAGTCTAAATTCCTAGGTATGATATGATCCGCCTACACCTCCCAGTTAAAGCTGCGAATTATAGTTATAGTAAGAGTGACTTGATAGCGGCACGCGAGCGCCCAACGGAGACTTTTTTCCCCTTGCGGTTGTTGCTCTTGACCTGGATACGATGTGAGCACCCTTGTCACATCATACCGACAATATTATAACGGAGCATTACCCACAGAGCTGGATGCTTGCAAATACATACCCAGTCCTTCATATTCATAATCAATACATCCAGCCAACTAACTAGCCCAGCAACCCTACGATGCCAAAGGAACCTCCAACCCCGCTACCGAAACACTGCGGGATCCATCGCTGGCTGACGCGTGGTGATATAACTATCAACAATCTCTTCCGATTATGAGACACTCACCCTTCCGCCTGCCTAGTTTCGTAAAAGAACACGCCAGAGGGGCCTCATGCGGGGATAGTAGCGGAGTGGTGAGGGATTTGAACTTTGTTTAGTCGACATGTGGACAAGGGCATGGTAAAGTCTGTTGTGGCATGCGGGAGGGGGGGTCAGTGTAGAGGTGCTGTGTCTCAGAACGGCTTGGGGTGGGGGGTGTTGAAAAAAGCAGGCAAGATTGAACCGTATGTTGGAAACTTTTCAAGCAAGAGGGAGTAAAAGTATTCCTTCTTTATGAACTTGATACAACTAGGAAGGGGTACAGAGACCCACTACTTAAGCAGTGAAGTAGTGGCAGGCAGCAGTAGAAAAAGGAGATTGGAACAGAGATTATAGAAGACAAAAGAAACTAAGAGAAAAGATAGTTGACCACGGTATGACATGAAGAAAGAACAGAACAAGTTAAACACGGACAGCTCTGATCCGAGACTAACCAAAGCAGAAAAACTAATCCGTACCTAAAGACATCAAAGGTACATATCGGAAAGTACTATTCCAACAGGGGGTGCTCTTGGCTAAACGAGTGATCACCGGTGACTGCCGGGATTGGTGTGGGTGGGGGGGAGAATTTTGTGACATGAACCAATATGGCTCATGGGTTGGTGGCGAGACCTCCATAAGTTGTATTATGCAGCTGCGTATGCTTGTATGAGGTATGGTATCGCGTGAGTTAAGACTGTGCGGTGGAGTGCAATAGCTAAGTTACCATACAAGTTTAATTGGTTTTTGCGCAGTGGGTTAGAGAGACGAAAATGAAAATAGGACGGCGGGTGACACAATGTCTAATTTCATCCTCTTCCCCAAACCTCACCGTTGAACTAAGGGGACGCAAATACCAAGTTTCACTTCAAGCAGTCGGTCTCACCCCCCTCCCCCTCCCCCACACACACACACAATCCCCGCAATCAGTTCTGTCATGCCAATGCTGAGGACTCTCTTCCTTCTAGCTTCTTAAGTTCCGTTGTGCATCCTATCATTTCCATCCCCTCAGACTCATGGGTCAGTGCGTTCTTGCTCTTTTCCACCAATTTATTCTCCATCGTCCAAGTTACCCCAGGCCTTACAAGTCCCTATCCCGGAGCTTACTGGAACCACTACTACTGTTCTTGGCCAGCCAGCGAAACTCTTCACTCCTCCCTTATGTTCTTGAGGGATCACTGATAGTCTCCGTGCACCGGACTAACCGTGACCAGAGCAGTGGCCTGAATGTAAGTAAAACTTGCCTGTTCCCTGGGAAAGAAAAAGGAGCTGTGGAAACCACCCTGTCCTGTAAGCTCAAGTTCGTGCGGGGGCGAGAGAAATGCTAAAGGGGAGTTTGGTTTCTGGTTCTTTTCGTTCCGGAGCTCTTTTATCTGGTTCTTGGCGGTTGATTCATGTACTGTACGTACCCGTGCTGTAGGAGCACTCGCTGGCCGTGCCACGGCACACAAGGCCCAAATTCATCATCCATTCATATATATATCCAGCAGACAAACAAAGGCGTGCTTCTGGTGTTACCACCTTGGGGGCTATGGCGTAGACATAGGTGTATCTTTTCGAGCCTCTCTCATTCCTGGCTTTCCACATCTACCCCATTCCTATCCCCGGCGGTCTGCCCATTCCTACAATTCTAAACAACACCAGCTGGGGCCGCCTATTTCTTGCTATGTCTGGCGGAGGTGGCCACCTTCTCTTGGCTCCTCTGTACAATTCTTGAGATTCCTGAGGAGTGTGGGGGGGTAGCAGGTAATATGATGGGCTGCCCGGTGCACCTGGTGTCACACAGAACCAGGGAACGTAGAGGAGTGGACCGGATCACGAAAAGAGCCCAACTTTCTAACAGGGTTTAAGCCTGATCCGGAGCTAATGACAAGTGTGTTAATTAATTAATGGCAAGTAAAGGAAGTTACTAGGAGAACGGTAATTATGGGGGGTGCGCTGGGTTAGACTGGGGAAACTTTAATCTATACTGCACTGCAAAGTTGCTCGGCGACCGAGAACAGCAGATAACACTGACCTGCCTGTAACAGGAGAGTACTGCCATAACTATGATACCACTGCTCATAATTTCCTTCCGGGAGTCGCGCCCGATTCTTCAGTTGAGGGACATAAGGAAAATATGGTCGCTCGTATCATCGTAAAAGTGAGAGATATCCCAACCCTAACCCTCTCGTCATTTGGTTCTATAGAGTACCGTATAAATTGGGAAGATCCAGAATACGCTAGCAAGGATAAAAATTGGGCGAGACTTATGAGGAAATAAGCGAATATCAGTGGCAAAAAAAAAAAGAAAAAAAGGTGGGAAAAAAAGAGAAATCTAGTATAATCTAGTCACGATCAACATATTCTATAGTGCAAAGCGAGTAAAAGCGGACCCTCAAAATAGGCAAATGCAATGTTGAACTTGTTGACCAAAACAAGGGATTTTTCCAAAAAAAAAAACCTAGGAAAGGAAGGGATTCAGAAGGAGAAGAATTCTTAGGTTTTTTTTTAAACCAAGTCTTGTATGAAAAAGTAGTTCAATTTTAAAAAGTGAAAATTTTGGTGAGAGTGAAACATGTGATATAGTGTAAATAGTAGCAGACTGAAAAATACTTAAGAGTATGAATGACTAAGGTGTATCGTTTCACCCTGCTCAGTTTGTCTTGGCAATTCCGGGCTCATCTCCGATCGGTTGCCACGGAATTCCTGTTTCACTGGAGGGTTCACCTTTAAGCACTTCGCACTGTACAGCTTCAGTATCAAGAAAACAGTGTCTTTCAATATCCGATCTGGCTCCCATCAAACTGACTGGTCCAGATGGAGAAGACATAGTACTAGTGTCTTCAGGTGGAGTAGAATTACCAATAACTAGTAGCTTCAATAGAATACCCTTTCCAGCTAGCTTACTGTCACAAGACCTATCAACTGGTAATGAAAGGCCAAGCTGATGAAATATATCAACAATAATACTAGATAGTGTTTCACAAAAGGTCTTTCATGCTTAACCTACATACCAAGTAATAAGCATACGCCTTTCTGCTACTGCTACCGTATTATTCATTTGAATTTCATATAGGTCTTGGAAATTCTGAGTCTCAAAAAGGTTCAATGCCTCATTCAAAAGATCTTGTAATATCCCCTTCAATGGCTTATTAACAACTATATCTAAAAACTAAACCAGCCCAGTACAGCCTGCTGGAATCAAGGATAGTATGATATTGTGGGTTCGAAAGTTGGTTAGAACAGAAGACATGTAGTGGAACTCAACAATGTCAAGAGCTAGTAATCGTAGTCCTGGAGACATACTTGGAGCCAAGTTGTTATGGCTGCCTGGTAGGGGACTGATAGAGTTAGGGTATTGGTTGCATCTCTGGAAACCAGAGGGAGGATGGTTGCAACATGAGAAAAAAGGGTGGTTAGCTGAGGTTTCATGTAATGGAACCTCTGAAAACTGATAGAAAATTGCGGCTATGCAGGAGGGAAGGGTTGGGATATCAGGGATTTGTTAGCAGAGGATTTTCCTTGGTTATATAAAGAGGTGTGCCTCTCTTAGATTTACTTTCTTTACACAACCTGGTAATTTCCTGTCTATACTTGTACTTCAGAATTACAACTTGTTTCTTAATTGTGTCACCAGAACCTCTGAACCCTGACCCTGATCCCCGAGAACCTGTCCTTGAACTCTTTGAGCCTTGATACAAACACGTCTTGTTTGTACACTTGCCCCTCTCTGTTGCCTTGCCTACCATGGTATGTCTTAGACTATCTACCCTGAACCCCACACCAACCCTCCCCATTACACAAGATTGTATCTATGAGCATCCAACCCACAGCATATCATGTTGCAATTCATTAAAATTCCCCCTAAGCTTTTCACCAATTTGAACCAGACTGCCAGCCTGTCTAATAAACAGTTAGGCAACCTAACTTACGACCAGAGATACAACTATCTCACCTACATCCAAGACACCCTTCTCCAGACAGTAAACCTGCAGGCACCTGCCGAGTCTTCCGCTGATGAACAGTTGCAACAGCAGCTATAGACTTTAACCCACGAACTTCAGACCCTCTGCTATGAAAGGTGAGGCTGCAAGGCCTGCCTTGCTATCACCGAATAGGACTTGGTGCATGCCAAAGCGACAGTCACCTTGCTCAACAAAACTCTTGCCAATGCTCCCGCAGGTCCTGCTGCACCTACCAGTAGCAGTAAGAGAGCCTTGATCCCAAACCAGGAAAGATTCAATGGTGCCATGGACAAGTACTGCCTCTTTGCCACAGAACTCTGTATAAAGCTTTATGGGGACCATCACTGGTTTGACAATGAACAGCACTGTCTGGCATATGCCATTGGCCTCCTCATGGGATCTGCCTTCCTGCAAGTACAACCCAATATCACTGCCTAGGGTATCAACTATGCCGACACAGAGGCCCTGTTGGCAGAACTAGAACATGCCTTTGGGGATCCCAACATATGGCCATAGCAGAAAGAGGAATCAGGAATCTTACCCTGAAAAACCGCACCTTTGTACAATACCTTGCAGATTTCGAGCGCCTGGCTGCCGATACCAACTGGAATGATGCCACTAAGTGGGCTGCCCTCTACCGACGTCTCAGCTTAGAGCTGAATAACATCCTGACCACCACCGCCAACCCCCCCGAGATACAGACCGCCTACGCCAACTTGTTAAAGAAGCGAAACAACAATATCCATACCTGTGCAGCTGACAAGAAAGGTTTCTCCTCCTCCTTGTGGTGCACTTCCACCACCACTCAACCTCACTCTACCACTCCCACTCCTGCTACTACCATAGGTATGGGTATGGCCTCAGGCTCTATGGACCTCTCGGCAGCACGTTGCACATTGAGCAAGATGCAGTGAGATGACTGTATGAGCAGGGAATTCTGCCTGTACTGTGGTGGTCATGGACACATGGCCTGACAATGCCTGAATAAGAGATCTCACTGCATGCAGGTCACTGCCACCTCCCAGTTCGAGCCCCCCATAGTTCTTGAAGGAACCCATCCAGAATCCAAACTGTCAGAAAACTAGTTGTCCTATATGCAGAATAGGGCACTGGCATGGGACATGTTAAGTCTTTTTCTTGTTTATTTATATCTACTTTGTCTTGGGATCAAATAGAGAACAGAATTGAAGATAACTACTTGGTGATCGCCTATAACATCATAGAAGACCAAAACGTAATTTGTTCCCACGCTCTCATTGACCCTGGAGCTACTGGATATGTATTGATAGATATAGACTTTACTCGCCACCACCACCTTTTCTGGTTTGAGTTAAAAGAAACCATTCAATTAGCAGCAATAGATAGCAGGTCAATCAGCTCCAGCACTATTACCCACTTGACCCAGATAGAGCTGAAGATCAATGACCACCTAGAAGTCCTACTGGCCTTCATCACCACACTAGACAGATACTTCTTGACCCTTGGCATCCCATGGCTTAAACAATGCATTGTGACCATCTACTTTATAAGTAATACTATTACCTTCGAGTCCAACTATTGCCTTGAAAGCTATATCCCCAACATGACTGGCATTCAAGGAGTGGAAGAGGAGATCCCCTACTTTCTTAAAGTCTATGCTGTTGAACGAGCCCTGGGCCACAAGGTACTTGAGGAACAAGAATCCTGAAACATTGTTCTCCCGGAATACTATGAGTTTATACTACTATTCCTGGAAAAGGAACACAATCAGTTATTACCACACCAACCAGATGATCACACTATTCTCTTGCTACCCAGTCTTAGACCCCCATTTAGCCCACTGTTCAACCTGTCCCCCTCAAAGATGGAGGTACTGTGGGGCTGGCTCAGCGAAAACCTTAAAAAGGACTTCATCTGACGCTCTACTTTACTGGTGGCTTCCCCCATTCTGTTTATCAAAAAAAGCAGACGGATACTAACAATTTTGCGTAGACTATTGGGCTCTGAACAATATGGCAATCAAGAACAGCAGCCCCTTACTCCTGTTAATGTGGACCTTTATGCGAATCTCAAAGGTCAAAATCTTCACTAAGCTAGATATCTGAAGGGCATACAACTCAATCCACATGAAGGAAGGGGAAGAATGGAAAACCGCCTTTCAGACCCAATATGGCCTGTAGGAATCTATGGTCATACTATTTGGCCTCACCAATACCCCCGCCATCTTTTAGGCATATATCAATAACGCCTTACACCAAGGATTGGACTGCTTCTGGACCGCTTATTTGGACAATATTCTCATCTATAGTGAAACTGAAGAGGAACATATCGAGCATGTCTGTTGGGTCATGAAAGCACTAGTTGATGCTGAGTTAGAGGTTAAGTCCCAGAAGTGTGAACACCATATAGACCACATCGAGTATCTCGGGTTTATCATTACGACCTAAGGTATCCGAATGAACAACGCCAAGATGGAAATAGTAATTGTCAGGCTTGTCCCTAAGCATATACAGAATGTACAGGCATTTCTGAGATTTGGCAACTTTTATTGTTGATTTATCAATACTTATTCCCATCTCACCCGGCCCCTTACAGCACTCATCAGGAAGGACCAACCATTTGTCTAGACACCTGAGTGTCAAGATGCTTTTGAGAAGCTGAAGACGCCATTCACCACTGCCCCTGTTCTGGCCCATTTTGAGTTCTCCAAGGAAGTAATCATTGCAACTAACACCCCAGACTTTGTGTTTGTAGGTGGTATGTCCCAATGCGATGATAATGGGATGCTCCACCCTATTGTATGTTACTCCTGCAAGCATACCATGGCTGAATACCACTATAACATCTACGACAAGGAACTCATGGCCATAGTCTGCACTTTTGAGCAATGGAGATGCTATCCCATAGACTGTAAGGTTACGATCTGGACTGACCACTCCAACATGAACCACTTTACTACCAAGTGGCTCTTAAATTGTAGACAAGTCTAGTAGTCAGAATTCCTCACCCTATTTGACTATAACATCAAATACTAGCCAGGAAAGCTCAACGGAAAAGTGGATACATTAACCTGGATGCAAGGGCCAATGGAGGAAGAGGAAGAGCAATGACCAGAATACCAGATGCAGGCAGTGTTGAAGCCTCATAACATGGGTTTGTTGGTGAACATGATGCTCCGTACTGGAGCATCCCCTCTGAAAAATCTTTGGCAGGAAGCCTATAATGCTGCTGTGACCCCTACACAGATCCTGAGAGCATTAGACCAAGGGGACTGACATTCCCACCTCACCTCCTATGGGGAATGCTGTAGGGAGGGTAACTGGCTACTGTACTAAGACTGCCTATATGTCCCTCTCCACCTGGGCTTGCGGCTGTGACTAATTCCAGCATCCTGGGACTGCCCAGCTGCAGGACACTCTGGCAGACTCAAAACCTGTAAACCAGTCTCCAGCCATTTCTACTAGCCTGGCATGTATTGCGATATAGGTCGTTTCATGAAGAACTGTGACACTTGCCAAATGAGCTACACATCACACCACACCCCCTTTGGTATACTACATCTCTCAGTATCCAACAAATCCTGGGAACATGTCTCTATAGACTTTCGTACTGGCCTTCCCTGGAGTGAGGGCAACAATACTGTGCTGGTTGTGGTAGATAGGTTAACTAAGATGTACTACCTAATCCCCTGCTGGACCATGATTGATGCTTCAACATTAGCCAAGTTGTACCTCAAACATGTGTAGAAACACCATGGTCTTTCCACCACCATTACCTCAGACAATGGTGCTCAGTTTACCTCAGAATTCTGGTAGGTAGTTTGTGACCGTTTGCAGGTATCCCAGGAACTCTTAGCAGCTCTCCATCCCCAGACCGATGGCCAGACTGAAAGAGTAAATGCTATCATGGAGCAATACCTGCGAGTCTACGTCAACTATCAACAAGAACATTGGGCCCTTGAACTCCCCAGAGCAGAATTCACAGCCAACAACTATGACTCTGAGTCCACTGGCCTGTTCTAATTCTTCGGCAACTATTGTTGCAACCCTGGGATAGACTTTCTCCACACTGCGGAAGGACTGCAAGAGGTGTCCAAAGGTGTGACGTTTGCACAACACTTGAAAGACATCCACAGCCAACTTCGTATGGAGGTTGCCTATACCGAGGATCATCAATAAGGGTATGCTGGCAAGGGATGCCTACAGGCGCCCTACTTCCAAGTAGATGACAAAGTATGGTTCAACACTAGAAACATCTGAACCTACCGACCCTTGCAGAAGCTGGATGACAAACTTCTAGGCCCCTACCCTGTCACTGCTTAGAATGGCAGCATTGCCTATCACCTCAATCTCCCTACCTTGATGAGGATATACTATGTGCTTCATATTTCCTTCCTTGAGCTAATGGATAAGAACTGTAACCGGTACGGGTACTAGATTAGTTTTATGTTTAGTTTCATACTATTGTTTGATACTTGTATTGTTTCGTGTACCATTGGTTGATACACACAATGTTTACATTTGGGTTTACAGTATCGTTTGATACTCNAGGGCTTGGTAAAGAGAAAGATAAAGTGAAGGGGGTTGTGAGGTATCAGATGAATCCGACGGCGAATTGGGGGCCCTTAACGAGGGGGCGGGGGGTGAGGGCCTGCTTAGGGAGAGTACTGCGGTTAAGGAGGGGCATGAGGATGAGGTAGTGGAAGGGGAAGGAGGAGAGAGATACAGCGCAGGAGAGACCGATGAAAGCCACCATACCGCCAAAGTTTACAATCCTAGATGCCCTCTCAGCGACCGGCCTCCGAGCGCTCCGCTACGCCCTCGAAATCCCCTTCGTCACCCGCACAACCTCAAATGACCTGGACCCTTCCGCCAGCCAATCTATGCACCGCAACATCCAGTACAACAAAACCCACACCGCAAAGACCATCGACCCGGCGCTCACCCCCTATGCCGCCATGTCCAAAATCCACGTCGAAACCGCAAACGCGACTCACCATATGTACTCCGTCCTCTCACCACCGAAACCACGAACCGAAGAAGAATATGCCAACGGCGAGTCACGGGAGCACCGGTTTGGTAAGTATGACGTCATAGACCTCGATCCCTTCGGCACTGCAGTCCCATTCCTCGACGCAGCGGTTCAGGCGGTAAGCGATGGGGGGCTACTCTGCATCACCTGCACGGACGCCGGGGTGTGGGCTTCAACGGGCTACAGTGAGAAATGCTTTTCGCTGTACGGCGGGATGCCGGTTAAGGGGGAGTGGAGCCACGAGGCGTGCCTCCGGCTTATATTGTATGCAACGGCAACTGCGGCGGCAAGGTACGGGTGCTCTATCGAGCCGCTGTTGGGTCTCAGCATAGACTTCTATGCTAGGTTGTTCGTGCGGGTACGCAAGAGCCCGCAGGAGGTTAAGAGGCTAGCAAGTACGAGTATGATAGTCTATAATTGTGATTCAGGGTGCGGGTCATGGAGGATACAATCGCTAGGAAAGCGTAAGGGGGAGAATAACAAGAGGGGGAGTGGAACGTATCTGAAATTCGGATTAGCGATGGCCCCAACGACAAGTTCGGAGTGTCCCGATTGTGGATTTCCCATGCACGTATGCCCCCNCACAATGTTTTATGTTTGGTTTCACAGTATCGCTTGATGTTTGTATTGTTTCGTGTGCTATCAACTGATACATACAAAGTTTTGGAATATCGCTCATACTGGAGATAAGCGATATGCTGTATTTAAAGACCACTGATTTCCACGATGGAAACAGCAGACTTGGACAGACAGTATTCTTAATATACTTGATTGAACGGTTACCTTTTGATCTCCTATTACACCCCATTCGCAGCCTCCTTTAGTAAGCAGCACTTGCTTCTTGTTGATCAAGAAGCCATCTGCTCCTGTTGTACTGCTACATGACCAGGGCCTGGCCCAAACATGTTATAAGAACTCTCTTCCAGGACAGATTGTACCTTTTCCGCCACCGGTAAAACCCATTGGAGAGGAGGAATAGCAAGTAGAGGGGGTGGGGGATGCCAAAATAGTGCAAGAACAGCTGAGGTACCGGGTTAGATAGTGGAGATATGAGGAAGCTACCTGCAAACTTGCTGAAGCCGTCAATGGGCTACATGCAATTGACGAGTTCTACCGCCACTACCCGAACAACCCATGCCTCTTCCTGTATAACAACTATGTACATCAGAGGTCTTCAGCATAATGGAGAGGAGCTAGTATCAAGGCTGCCTGGCAGAAGAGTGATAGAGTTAGGGTATTAGTTGCATCTCTAAAAACCAGAGGAAGGATGGTTGCAATATAACAAAAAGAAGTAGTTAGCTAAGGATTCACATAACGGAACCTCATAGAAACCGATAGAAGATTGCGGCTATGAAGGAGGAAAGGGTTGGGATGTCAGAGATTTGTCAGTGCAGGATTTTCCTTGATTACATAAAGGGGTGTACCCCTCTTTGATTTACTTTCTTTATACAATCTGGTAATTTCCTGTCTACACCTGTATTTATGAATTACAACTTGTTTCTTCATTGTGTCACTGGAATCTCTGAACCCTGACCCTGATCCCAAGAACCTCTCCTTGAACCCCTTGAGCCTGGATACAAATATGTCTTGTTTGTACACTTGCCTCTCTCCGTTGCCTTACCTACCATGGTGTGCCTTAGTCTATCTATTCTGAACCCCGCATGAACCCTCCCCATTACACAAGTAGTTATTTATCCAGTTGAGAGGGAGATCAGAATTCATATAGGCATTTCCATTCCAAAAGATGTTAACCCATCGATCATAATGGGCTATTTCTTCTTGTCAGTATTGTAGATAATATCAGCTGGGCTCAGTATAGGTCTCTTTTTTGTGGAAAAGGATAACTGGCTTTACTTACGGCTTTCCTGATGCAAAGATTGCAAGCACTAATGTGGCCTGCCTGTTATTCCAACCACTACTCAATGCCTTTACCTGAACTGTCTGACTGCTTTTATCTACGTATATTTGCCTATCGAGATATTTAAATGGGAGTGGAGTCTCATCCATATTTCATATACTATCAAGCATATATCATCCAACTACTACCAGAATTTCATCGCCAAAGCCACCCCCTCAAGAGACAAGGGAATCTCGCCGGTTGAATTGCATCCATGCAAGAATTGAATCTAGCTAATCTGCTGGCACCTTCTGGGATATATTTATTATAAAATGGAGTGTGATATTGTATCTTAACAAGAAGCCATGGAACCAGCTATTAGTAAATGGGAACTTAGGAATATTGAGATGCTTTTCCAGATAGCTGGATTTATAGGCCACTTGAGTAGTACAGTAAAACTACCCTTGACAAACACTCTTACATACATCCTTCTGCTTATGGTAGGTCTCATATAAGACTGCTTCCATCTTAGGCCATTGATAGTAGGCCACCCGAGTTTGGTTGCATCCTATATGCTTTGGACTATTGACAATCAAAGCTTCCTTTTTTCTCCACTCAAAAAGTGTTGACAGTGGGACCTTATATCATTGAGCCACTTCCCACCCATAGGCACTCTATTCAAGATTTGAATCTAAAGCTTTCTCCTTTGACAACCTTGCATGCTTCCACTATATCAATACTTTTACCTTGAAGTCACAGTGATATGAGCATTGAATTTGAGTAACAGGTGGTATGAATTGTTTTGGTACTGAACAGCTGGCAATATCCTATGAGGTAGGACTGGGGTGCTTTGTGGAGGACATGTAGGTACCTGAGTGCTGTTTCTGAGTTCTTGGTTCTTCTCAGAAGGTAGGTAATATGGCTGTTGTTTGAGTCTGAAAGGATTTCAAGCTTTGAGTAGCTGGCTGTTCCAAGTAAAGAAGTAAAGAAAGATCCATTGTAAGAGATATATAGAAAATAAGAGTAGGATTTGTACAAACCTATACTTTGCAGGATATTGAATACTAAAATATACAAAAAAGGATTCTACAATACCCTATGCTACTTATATAGCCACTTACCTGCTTCTGCATCACATCACCTCCCAGTTCGTCTGGCCATGGTTCTAGTATTATAGTCACAATGGTCTTTCAGCTCTCATTTTTCTACTATGTATTTGAACATCTGACTCAGAAATATAGCCACTTGGCATAGTATATTTAGAGATTTGAAGTGGAAAAGGACCTCTCTCTGGAATAGTATAGTGAAATCCTGAATCTGTATAGTCAACAGGACTGGCTTGGTAGGTGAAATTATTCACACACTATGGCCTGGGGCTGGGTTTTAGTATAATAAATCTAAAGTTTAGAGACCTGTATGTAAGAGTAGGCAAGCAGAAATACTAGGAGAAAATATAGTTGTCTATTACCATACCAGAGGCTTACACTCTTGAGAGCATCAGATAGGCTGTAGTTGTTCAAGTCACAGGTGTTTGGTCAACCAGTGGTGGGGAGTTTCTGTATATGGTCGTGTCCTATAGTTGAACTGGTGATGGTGATGAAAACCATGGGTGCCAGTGTTGTTATTGTTTGCAGTGCAATTTAGGCCTCTCGCTTATGTGATGTGGCTCATGTTTCAGTGCCGTTACCCTCCACAATCCCTGCTAGCGTATTCTGGATCTTCCCAATTTACACGGTATATCATAATACCTCCCTCGCTTGCTTTTTTCGCCGACAAACTCTGATACCGAATGACTCCTACCTTCCTCTGGGGAAGCATATTTCGTCCGCAATCCCGCCCCCTCCATCTTCGCATCCCAACTCCAGAAAAGTTTGCAAAAACCCAACTACGGGCGCTTTCTACACACTCTGTGCAACTCAATTCCACCCCCCGCGGCCAGGAACTATCCCACCATCCCCAAACAGCCGCATCCACGACAACCGCGAGAATGGGCAAAAGGGCACGAAAACCCAACCAAGAACCCATTGCGCCGAACCCAGCCCCCGCTCACGCATTCCAGGTGACGCTAGAAGATAGCACAGAGTGCACTGCGGTGAGGGAGGGTCTGGCGACGGTGCTGTTCCCAAAGACTGTCGCCCGAAAGGATAAGAGTGGGAATAATGTCAAGGTGGACGGGCAGGTATTTTATAATCCGGTTCAGCAATTTAACCGAGATTTGAGTGTTTTGGCGATCCGGACTTTTGGGGAGGTCTTTTTGAGGGAGAAGAAAGAGAAGAGGGGNAAAAAAGAAGGTAAAAAATTTGTGATATAGAATTATGTTTGTGTGTCGTGTGGTTTCAGTTGTGGAGGGGGATGTTTGTTGATGAGAAGGAGGTGAAAAGTAGAGGAATGCTCCTTTATATAGGCGGGCAGACCAAAACTGTTAGCACTCCCTATGGCTATCAAATAGGGTACAGAAGCCAACCCAAAGGGTAGTTGAGGATTTAGGGCTGGAAGTGTACTCTATGGATTGTGTTTAGGATTAAGATCATGACGAAATCATCCCACATCACTAGGAGATTAGGGTCTTTGCGCCGAGGGATTCAATCTAGAGCTACATATGATACTAGCAGCCCTGTGATCCCTACGGGTTCACTGCGATTATTTGGGTAGTATATGATTTTGGTATTTTGATAAAGCAAAATACAATTTCAGTGGTTGTTGTTATGTAGTTGATTGTTAAGATATAGTATAGATCTAATTCATTTTTCTACAGCAATAGAGTATAGATTATAAGCAGAGATACAAACTGTAAGATCAAGATAAAAGGAAATACAAGACAAAGACCAAATATAATAATTATACCTTCAGAACTGATATTATCATCATTAGGCATAGAAACCTACTAAGAATATCAGCTCAAAGTTGAGTTGTCAATCCTATATATCTTTAGAATCTAGATAATCAACATCTAGTCCAGAGGTGCAAACAAGAAATTGAACTCAAAACACACTTCAAAACCAAAATCAAATATATTAATTATGCCTTCAGAACTTATATTATCATCATTAGGTGTAGAAACCAACCAAGAATCTCAGCTCAAGGTGGAGTAGTTAATCCTATGTACCTTCAGAATTTAGATTATCATAAGATACAGGAGTAGGAAGTATGCAATCTACTAAAAAATTCAATTGTAGCCTGTATCCTCAATAGCAACTTGCAGGGATTACAATATAGTTGAAAGATTAAATATATTAGCAGGAAATAAAATAGAACTAAAGGTGAACTAGAAAGGATGAGAAAAGACTTACATTCATACAATTCATGTAATACTTCTTGATATACAATGTTTTCTATACTGTTTGGAGTATTACTGGAGGGCAGATGTGTAAGGCTATCGAGAGAGGTTACCTATGACAGAGCAACATAAAGCTGCCTATATGTAAAGGCATCAGTACTGAGATCCACACCAATCTGGTCTAGAGACTAGTCCTAGGACTTGCTTACTATTATAGCAAAGCATACATGGACTGGGAACTGCTTCCATTCAAGAATGAAAGGCAGATCCTTATCACTTATAGTAAGCTTTATTCTTGGCAGAAGATGAATCTCACCATCCCACTTACCCACCAATATAGCAATCTTAAGACAGTTGCATGTAATTCCTAACAATCTTAATCTAGTTCCATTACACATCACATACTTCAGACTTAGAGTCTGGATGAGAATTAGTGGTATACCAATTTTGAGTCTGAGATATGAAGGAGCAATTGAGGCCAAGTTGATGCTCTGCAAGTATTCCACTGGATAGGGTTTAGCAGCTGCTGCATCCATGCTGAGTTCTATCTTATTGACTGCCTCAAAGTGATGTTCTGTCCCAGGCGTTCTATCAAGAAGTAAGTCATTGAAATCATTCATAGTATCATTCTTGAATGCCAAAATGGCTCTTCCAATCAGAGTACTATTATTGGTGACAGCTTCATTCAATAGTGCCTGTGGATACAGCTGATCACAGAGTTGATTGACTTTTCTAACTTTACGGATGTATGACAGCAAAGCAACTTTACTATATATGGCATGATTATTCACTAAACCTTTCGGAAAGTCGATGAATATCTCATTGGTATTGCTTGCCATGATCCTCATACTGGTCTTGAGCCTCAATACCTTCAAACAGTTCTGAATAGAACTATATCGAAGAAAGGTTTGTAGGGTGACCTGCCAGGAACCTTGCTGTACCATTGGTAAGATTTGAGCAAAGTCTCAACCCAGCACTGTAAGAACTCTACCAAACAGAGAACTATCACCAACATAATAGATGTCATTCAGAGTCCAGTTCACTGCCTCAAAGTAGGACTTGTATTGTATTGGTACAATCACCTCTTAAAAGTACTGTCCCACATCACATTTCAACCAATCCTCCTATATTGACCAGAGTACAACAATCGCCATTTCTTCACACCAGCAGATCCAAGTTAAATAAATATATATACAAATTGATCCTAAGAAACAGCCCTCCAGTACTTTGTATAGCAACTGTGTGCCTTACGCACTGCACTTAGACGATGTAGCATAGACCTAATCAACTTATCAATTAAAGATTGCGGGACCACCCACCATGCCTCCTTCAG
Source organism: Tuber magnatum (assembly GCA_003182015.1). Taxonomy (NCBI): domain Eukaryota; kingdom Fungi; phylum Ascomycota; class Pezizomycetes; order Pezizales; family Tuberaceae; genus Tuber; species Tuber magnatum. The sequence continues at coordinate 377,956 of PYWC01000090.1, read as the reverse complement.
GGCAGTTTCAAATTGTAACGACCCAGCATACGTGAGCTATGGCAGCCGGAACCTANGAGCGTCATCTGGGAAGTTATGCGCCGGTGGGTCCGCCAGAAGCCGGTTGGTGAGGGGAAGGTGGTGGAGACGATGGCTGGTTATAGGATTTTGAGATTTGGAATGAAGGAGAGCGGCGTGAATGGGGAGGGATCCGTGAGGGAGAAGGGGAAGGCGGAGAAGGGGAAGGAGGAGATGGAGAGGTTGACTGCGCTCGAGGTTGTGTTTGATGAAGGGCTTGGTAAAGAGAAAGATAAAGTGAAGGGGGTTGTGAGGTATCAGATGAATCCGACGGCGAATTGGGGGCCCTTAACGAGGGGGCGGGGGGTTGAGGCCCTGCTTAGGGAGAGTACTGCGGTTAAGGAGGGGCATGAGGATGAGGTAGTGGAAGGGGAAGGAGGAGAGAGCGACCAAGAAGGAAGCATGAGTAAGAAGGCTAGGTGAGTTTCCCCCTTCCCCCTCTTCCTTACTCAACTGGTGCAGGACGGAGACTGATGAGCGTAGAACTGGGTAAATGTGATGAGGCTGGGTGTACATAAGGGATATTAAAAGTTTGTCTTGCTTTAGGTGTAAAAAGGGCGCTGTGTATCATAGTCAAATGTAATTTAGCTAGGGGGAGGTGGGGACGAAGGAATTAGTTTCATGTAATATCACTCGCATGATTAAATTCTCATTTAGGATATGGTACTAGTTTTGTGATTTAAGAATATCCCAAAGGAACCATCTATGGGCTGTTGGAAATGAGTGGGCCGGGCGTACAGTCGAACCGGTATTCAAGGGTATACTATTCCACTGATCCGGAGACAGTGGTATCATAGGTCACGATAATTTGGACAGAAAAGCAATAAACGAGAAACCACATTTTATTTAATGTTCTAATCCTATTAGAGGTCTAAGCTAGAATATGTAGCCCCCCCACAATCTAACCCAAGCAATAGCAATTGAAAGGGTGAGGAAGAGTGCAAGGCTTCTCCATTGGAGATTGATCAAACCACAAGCGTCAAATGCGAAATAATTCTCAAAATCCGGGCAGTGAAACAATGAAAAGGGAGCTGGGGGGGTAGCACTTACACAGTTTTTTTGCAATCTAGCTTTCGAGAAATCCCTTGTGCCATGAACCGCTAAGCCCCCTGTAAAATGTGATCCAATTATCAAAGAGTCGCCAGAGTAAGAACTGGTGTTAGTGCACCGAGTGGCCTAGTTAGTTCACCTTTGAGATAGGGCCGAGCACGCCTCCAACTGTAGTCTGTCCCTTATCATATTCAAAGACGCCATAGGGCTGGGACAAGAAATACTGAAAGTCCCACGGGCTCACCAGGGATAGTCACCCATACGGCTCCTCGCCACCAACCCCCCCTTCCTTTGTACCGCACACCTTCCCACACCAGCGCCCTCCCGTATGATCATTTGTTACCATTTGCGGTCTTCTCGGATGCCCCACTGCTCACTCTATGATACCTGCTCATCTGTCAATTCCTCTCCCCAGCAATCTTTTACCATCTTCTTCCATCTCTCATGGTTGCTGCTGTTACCAGGGCTTACTAGGCAGGGCCCGGCCTCCACGGTGAAGTATCATATACCCGTTGGCCCCGCAATTTTCCAGGGATGGTACTCTACCATCCCGTCCCTCCCAGTTTTTCCGGCAGCCACGCTGCCCTCTCGCCGGGTCTGGTTCTCTTGGCAGTCCCACTGCCACCCCCCGTAGGGACCTCAGAATGCGTAGAGTGTGGGCTAGCAATATATTCTCTCATAACTTTCTGGAAAATACTTGCCCTTTAATTTGTGGGCTAGATGGGTATCTCCAGTCCTGTGCTCAGGCCCAACTATCTCCGACAGTCCAGAGCAAATAACTTACTGGGGCCAAAACGTAGCTATCCAGTTCTGTATTCACTCCCCCTCCTTGTAGAAACAGGCGAATCTCCCATGCGGATATCAATACCGGGGGTAATACTCGCGGTATAGGCCTTGCAGTGTAGCTGTTTACCTCCCCAAGCTCCCTTGAGCTTGATATTAAAATGGTGATTTAGTGTCGGGGTTCCGGGATGCCAATCTGCACTCTTGCATCGCCCGTCCATTCCAAATAGAGCTAGGTGCCTGACGCTAGTCAAACTAGCAATTATTATTGGGAGAGACCAAAGGGATGAGAGCAGGCGCATGGTAGACTACAGGCCCAACTTTAGTTTAACAGTCTATAATACCCTCTTGAAGATGTCAGCAAGATATTCTAACAAAGAAAAAAAGAAAAGGTAAAATTTAGTGATATAGAATTATGTTTGTGTGTCGTGTGGTTTCAGTTGTGGAGGGGGATGTTTGTTGATGAGAAGGAGGTGAAAAGTAGAGGANTCTTACATCTGTGTGAACTTTTGGCGATAAGTTTGAAGTTGTTTGGTGCGGTCGCAACCTTGGGATCCATCTTCCTAGGGGTGCCCCCGTTACACAAATATTGGCTGATTGCTCTCATTGTTCTTCAATAGCTATAAGTAAGGGTTGCGCCTTCATAGAACATCTTTCATTGCTTTCCAGACATGCTTGAGTGGGTTCAAATCTGAAGAATGTAGAGGGTGTAGTTGTAGTTGGATATCATGGTAGCAGAACTAGCTTATTGTGGTCTTGGAAGTATAAATCTTGGTATTATCTTGAAGGAAAAATGTTCCGAGCTGGTAGCATGGAAGAAGGCCGTCCTTGAGAGTCTGAATATAGGACTTGGAAGAGTATCCCTTATATGGAGCAGCCTGATCTCGGCACAGGATCACTAAGTCTGACCGGCTACCTATCCAAATACACCCCCAAACCATCTGTGACCACTCTGGTTTGACAAGTGCCTGTAGATTGATCTTATCTTCATTGTATCTTTGACTAGGTAAATGAAAAAAGCCAATTATTTGATGTTGAAGGATTATTTTGTACAGTGGATTTGTCCGAGTAGGTCCCCTGTAACTTGTGGTTAGCATAGTATACCAGACAGTATAAATTCAGAAGGCTCTACCTTATCCAGCATTTGGTCCTTTCTATTCAAGTTTCTTGCATGTGCCAAGCACTTTATTACATCAATTCTCTTTAAAGGAATCCTCTTTTTGGCATGCCATTTGCATGAGTAGGGGATGCCAAGAGCACGGTATAGTGTAGACACACTGGGGCTGCCAGGGCTTTCTGCTGCAAGTGCCTTCCATGGAATTCTTAAATACCACTTGACAATTAAGTACACATATCTCGTCATCTTGAGCGTGAGCTTATTTGGCTGGCCAGATCGAGGTCGTGCACCTAGGATTTGGTGGTCTCTCGAGTGTTTAACTGCACGCAAGATTGTTCAATGGTTACAATCAAACTCACAAGCCAACATAGCTAGTGATCTGCCAGCCTCTCATATAGCAACAATAGCTGTGCATTCCACAGATGTGAGATCTTTGTATACCCCACTCAGAGTCCTTCTATTTGCACTTAATTCTGTACCAAAAACAGGCATTGTTGTTGTTTTGTAAGGGGTAGGGCGGTTGTGGTCAGTTGCATTGATTGAACGGAGTTCTGTTTGCAGAGGCTGAGTGGGACAGTACTCTTGAATGATAAGTTTACCTCATCCCAAATAATCAATGATGTCTTTCTGATCCACTGCACAAGAGGTGAGTTGCTTGTAATATTGCATTCAGCGCTAAATGAATTAGATAGATAGAGGTATCTTGAACCTCAAGTGGGCTGTATGGCCTTCAGGCAATAATTGTGCGGTAGTCCTAGAGGCAGCCATATAAAGAACAATCTTTTCTCTCAAACAAAAGTAACGGTACAAGCAGTGGCAGAGAAATATCTCTCCTGTTCTAGCTGGCTTCTGAAGGAAGAGACCAGAACTGCATTTTCTCCAAGGATTCCGCCCACATTGCTCCATAGCATTCACTATCATCTGAAAGCACTCCTACTACTTCAAATTTAGCTGTACTCTCATTATATTATAAGCCTCCTGTTCAACCTGTAAATTATAGCTAAATTTGTAACGTGTTCGGGCCAGGCCCTAGTCACGTAGCGGTACGATAGGAGCAGATGGCTTCATGATCAACACGAAGCGAGCGCTGCTAGCTAAAGGAGGCTTCGAACGGGGTGTAACAGGAGATCAAAGAGGTAACCGTTCAACTAAGTATATTAACGAATACTGTTAGTTGAAGTCTGCTGTTTCCATCGCGGGAATTAGCGGTCTTTAAATACAGCATATCGCTTATCTCCAGTATGAGCGATATTGCAAAACATTGTGTGTATCAACCGATAGCACACGAAACAATACACGTATCAAACGATACTGGGAAACCAAACATAAAACAATGTGTGTATCAACCAATAGCACATGAAACAATACAAGTATCAAACGATACTGTGAAACCAAACATAAAACAATGTGTGTATCAACCAATAGCACACGAAACACTACAAGTATCAAATGATACTGTGAAACCAAACATAAAACAATGTGCGTATCAACCGATAGCACACGAAACACTACAAGTATCAAACGATGCTGTGAAACCAAACATAAAACAATAGTAACCCGTACCGGTTACACTCCCAAAATAAAATAACGATTTCATCAAAACAAAACAATCCCAGGAAATCCCAATGAACTCCTAACGGCCGGTAGTCCCACTATTCTCCGGATAGGATCCATTCTCATCATCATCGCTATCGTGCAGCAATCTTAAGTCGTCTTGTAACATGTATTCCGCACCTTCCAACCATCTTTCCAAGCACTCCCCGCATGGCGCTCCGTGCACAAAGCAACCAGACTCCCAATAATGTGGCAGGTCCACAAAGTTCTGAACTATCCGGTCCTCCCATTCCTC
>PYWC01000090.1:329300-361731 GCA_003182015.1 Tuber magnatum | reverse complement strand
TTACCTGCTGGATATCCTTGAACCTTTTGTATAGTTCTTCCGTGTTTCGCGAGGATTGGAATCTGTCTCTTAAGTATTTTATCAGGGTCGTTCCTCAGATTTTTTCCCCACTCTCATAGTGGTTCATCGCTTGGTGGTATGCTTCCTCCGCCTTTCCGGTACAGAAGCTTGTGAAGTACGCTCCGCTTCCTTCCTTGGTTTTGTCCACTCCATGTAGGGTAAGATATTGCGAAGTTGTTATGATCCACCGGTCAAATACTTCAGGTTTTAGGTCGTCCTTTTCGCCCGAGAACGACGGTGGCAGTGGGAGTTTGATTTTAGGTTGTGCTCGCCCGGCGGATTCTCCTTCAGACATATCGCGTTCGGATTCCTCGTTACTCGAGTCATCGTCTGAGGAGCTGTCTGGATCTTTGCTAGAGTTATTGTCCGGTGGCTGTTCTGCTACCGAGTGATCTGATCCTTCTTCTTCGCTTTTTTCCTTCTTAGGTTTCCCGATAGGTATGTTGTCAGTCTTTGGTGGTTGCGCCGGTCCCTTTCCTTTACTGGGGCTGGTGGGAAATAGTCCAAGAAGGATGGTTGCTGCCTTTACTAGTTCGTCAGTCGACTCACTAAAGGTCTGCTTGGCCAAGTCTCGCGCTAGTTGCCGTTCTGCTTCGTCTATTGCAAATTTGCTCTTTGGCCCTATCCGTTTCTTCGCTTGCCTTTTCTTGGTAAGGCCTTCTCGTGGGACCTGCTTCCCACTTCGAGTCTCTAATGACTCAATCGTGTCGTTTGGCGGAGCCGAACTTCTCTTGGTTCTGCCGCTCCCCGATGCTAGCTTCGTTTCTTGGACTTTCGTAGGTTGATCAGACCAGGTCCCTGCAGGTTCCTTAACCACTTGCTGAGGTTAAAAAAATGCAACGTGTTCGGGCCAGGCCCTAGTCATGTACCGGTACAATAGGAGTAGATGGCTTCGTGATCAACGCGAAGCGAGCGCTGCTTGCTAAAGGAGGCTTCGAACGGGATGTAATAGGAGATCAAAGAGGTAACCGTTCAACCAAGTATATTAAAGAATACTGTCAGTCGAAGTCTGCTGTTTCCATCGCGGGAATCAGCGGTCTTTAAATACAGCATATCGCTTATCTCCAGTATGAGCGATATTGCAAAACATTGTGTGTATCAACCGATAGCACATGAAACAATACAACTATCAAACGATACTGTGAAACCAAACATGAAACAATGTGTGTATCAACCGATAGCACACGAAACACTACCAGTATCAAGCGATACTGTGAAACCAAACATAAAACAATAGTAACCCGTACCGGTTACACAATTCATCCTCCATGATAGTATTGTTTGTTCTAGGGTTTTGAGATACCTAATTCAGAACAGGTTGTAGTAAACTATAATCAGACAGAAATTTGCCATATTCATTCAAATCCTACTGAATCAGGTATGAACTATAGTCCAGTTGCACATTCTGCATTCCTTCATGATCATCAATATTGTTGGGTAATAGCACAATCCCTGATTCCAGAATTGGAGGCAAACTATCACAAAAGTCAAAACCAAACTGCTACCCGATAGCGTAAGGATTGGTAATTGTAGTATACTGTAGAACTAAAGCAAATAGATGTTGCAGTACCCTGCCAGTCATGAACTGTTCATCTTCTGTAAATATGGCTTGCCACTTACCAACACCCTCTAGTGACTATAAGGCTATACAGGCTTCATTAAATGTTGGGTGTATGATCCCATCCACCATCCATAAATCTTTAAAGCTAGTAGCTCCTCAGGCAATAGTTAGAAGAACACATAGGTAATACCTCTCACTCATGAACAGACTCGCGGCATACATCAGTCTAATAGCAAATCCCCATTGCCCCGACTTCTAGCTTATTTCTGATTGGGAAACAAAGTGTTTTGGAAACTCATGGTATAGGTACTGTCTACCATCTTTATTTTCCATATTGTAGGTGAAAGATTCTATGAGTGTCATCATAGCTGCTTCAATATGCTCCTGTAACTCATTAGAGTTTGTATAATCTCTGAAATAAACTGGCTGTTGACCTTTAAGATGCAAGGCAAGTCGAGTAACTGATAGTAGCTCTTCATGCCTGCCAAATTCAAACAAGTTTCATACTGCCTCAGTTGGTCTAATGTACCTTTCATGCAGGTATCACTTGATCTCATCATGCTTGGAGTCAATGCTAACAGTAGCCTAATTACTGCCTTTGTAGATATATTTGTAAATATACTTTACTGCTTGTACTGAACTGCACACCTCTATATTAATATGGGCATTATATAGCAAAGACAAGTAGAGGCTGTATGGTACAACACTACAATTGTCTATCATGGCAGTAACTGTTCCCGTTGATCTGGGAACTGAAATAGTAAAGGACTGTTACATACAAGACGAACTGGCATAGTGTAATGGGCATGTCACGTGATTATTGGCAAAAGGTCATGTGTTTGATTCCAGGAGCCGCCGGAGTAATTGGAGAATGAGTTAATTTCTACCAATACGACATCGGCACAAAACCCTCATTTATGCCACCACCGAAGCTCGCCGACCGAGGGGTTTTCGCTGAATCTTCAAGAGAGGACTCTTGGCTATCCTGACAAGGTCGAACGAACTAAATCGGTCAGTTGGTTGTGGAAATAAACGCATGCAAAGATCCCTGAGCTGCGCCAACGGATGGATGCCAACTGGGGGGAGGTCGGCTATTCTGATAGGAGTCCCCGGCTGCCATGATGGTAGTGAGACCGAATTTCAAGTCCATTGGTGGAGGGATGCGGAGCAAAATCCTGATGAGGGAACGACACCCAAAGAGACGATCGTTCACCCACACCCAAAAGCATGACAAGGTAGAGTCAGTTGAGGGCCTACCATGTGAAGAGATCAACCCTGAGCGCAACCAGGCTTAACCACCATTGGCGTGATACGATAGGAACATGCTTCCTGCGGGTTGATGAAGACGGAGGGGAAATCCACCTGCATTGATAAGTCTGTCGCCGGAGCTGATCACTCCGTATGCAGAGAAAGGACCAGTAACCGCTTGCCACAGTGCAGGGGTTCAAGTGGCTATGATTAGCACTGATGTAGTGAGGAGAGGGGTAGGACACCCTCCCTGCTGTTCGAGGAAATCAGAGTCAAGCGGGGTAAAGGTTTTCAGGGTCTACGAAGTTTGCATGGAGGAAAAGTAGGAGGAATAGATAGGCCGCGAACACCCAGACGTGGAATATAAATATTGAGGTGCCTCCCACGCTTTACCGATCATCAGCGATGGAGAAGAGATCTTATCAATATACTCATTCTATGATACACTTTTACACTTCCTGTTGACATCTTAAGTGAGCTTTCCTAGTAATCACTTTGTCACGTATCGGGCCTTAGTCCAGACTCGCTTGTCCTTAGAGTTGGCTACTGCCTAACAAGGACTGAGCAGTATTCCTACACCAATCTAACGGATATCTATTTTCTCCTACTACTCTCTCTTCTTGAAATTCTTTCAGGTACCCTTTATGGTACATAGATACAAAAACTGGGTTTATATCCTTCATGCATAGAGCATTACTGTTTCCCCCAGCACCTTGTGTACACACTATTGTATTCTGGATAATGCTTTGTAACTGTCAACTACAATTATTATCTTCCATTGGAAGCTCTATGGCAATAAATCTGTTTATATATCCTGCTGTTAGGAACTCTGGGTCTGTTCTTAAGAACAAAAGAAGATGAAGGTGTGGAAGTCTACACTTCTGATATTCAATCGTCCAAATCCAATTATACTATGGACCAAAGATATGCTTGTACCTGATATGATCAAGTAAGTCACGCAGCTTGAAACAGAATACTGATACTATGGTTCCGAAAGCCTAGTCTCAACACCAACTTTGAAACAAAAAGGTGTGACAATTTGCCATGCAATGCCAAGGGTGATACTTACAAATCTACCTTCACAGCCACACAACCTATATAACTCTACCATAATAACATTTAAGGGCTAGATTTTTTGAACTTATATTTTGATTTCTCCTGTTATAAAATATAAAACTCTTTATACTTCTTACTATGCCTTGATTCTTACATTCGTCATTCTCGATCTCAGTAATATCTATTCCATAAATGATGTTTTACAGTTTAAGAATATTAATTAATAAATTAAAACAGCTCATCAACAACTCTGAATTCTATAATATAACAATAAATGCTGTAAAGGTATTACTGGAAAATGGAGTCTAAAATCTCTACAGCCAAGTTCTGTAAGAGCAGCAATGAGTAGCAACAAGACAGTGTGTCTGAAAGTTTTGAGCTGCTAGGAAAACTCAAGATTTACCAACTCCAGCTACACCAATGTCAAGTACAAAGCAATCGCAAAGACATCATCTGAAGAAGAAGCTGATATGAAGGGGTACTATCAACACCACAATCTCTAAGAAAATAGTATAAAGAACCAATAAGTCTTATCTGTTACAGTTTCACACTACTTGTGTTACTTGCGAAAGGTAATGACCTTCGTTAAACGTCCTAACTGTGCTGTGCTGTGTCCTAGAGCTCCTCGAGTCTCTAGGCCCTATCTTAGTATTCCCACGTAAGAATCAGTCTCTCACGGGCACTGAGAGTATTGGTCTTTATTCTGTTAACCTGAACCACGTAGTGGATAGGTTCTTGACTCTATGGTTGATCCATCTAGCGGATAGGTTTAGAGCGTAAGACATTTGTATTTGTAAAGATCGTAAAGTAGTAGATAGGAAATAATAGTAGATAGTTGTGCAAAGAGCTAATCCATCTGTGAAAACTTGGCCTTTATATAGGCCTCTTCCCGCAACTCTAACCCAGCCCTGATCGTCAATTGAGGTCAGGTGCGAAATCCATCACCTGACTCAAATGAGTCAATTGTACAAACATAAAATCTCCTATGACCTCTAAATGACGTCATGTACGAAAACATAAATCAAACGCAATATAAATCAAATGCGTAAACAAACCACATGACCTACTAACGAGATCACGCGCAAAACATAAACAAGTCTGCCTTGCCGTAAGCCTTACCGGCCAGTCTAGACTCTCCCCATGACGTCAATCATATGTCATGTGCGAAATGCAATCAAACATAACAAGCCCCATGACCTGCTAACGAGGTCATGTGCGTGAAAGAATAACTTAGCTGCATGACATCTAAACGGCATCATGTGCAAAACCTGTTCCTTGCTGCTGTCACCTGGCTAGCGCTCCTCTAGCCAGATCGTGACATTAGCTGCTGTCTCTCACCAGTCTGAGTCCCATCAGGCTAGCTCGAGCCTTCATATTCTGCCACTTCCAGTATTCAGCGGGCCGTCTTGCTCATCCACCTCTTCATTTCTCGCAAGAACATTTCCATGCTCTTGATCCTTTTCTCCTTCCTCCTCATCTCTTCCTGGAGGGAGCTGACCATTTGTTCCGCCAGTCCCGCCCTCACTCTTTCTGCGATTGCCTCTCGTTCCAATGGCAGTTGTTATCCCTCCACCTCCTTCTCTCTCTGTAGTTCCCTGATCTCCACCCTCAGAGTTTCTTCCCAATCCACACTGTCTGCTGCCATCCTCTGGAGGCCCTCCAGGGGAGTCGGCTTCGGTCGTAGTCAGGCTTGGTTCTTCGTTCCCGCTGTGGCTCTGTGTGGATCATCGTCGGTTTGTCGGGGTTTTTCTTTTTCTGCCCCGTTCTCTCCCCTTGCTTTGTCCCAGAAGCGGGTTCTAGGTACTCGACTAATACCTCTTGTTCAGGTTCCGGGGAACCTAACAGGCTGGTCTTTGGCAGGGTACGGTGGCTTCGGTGCGGCCAGTCGCTGGAGCCGAACTTGTTGCTTTGGTGTGCCTAGCACCTGTCATCGAAGCATCCTGTGAAGGATGCACGGTTGTGTTCTTTCTGATGTTCTGTAAGGCGTGGGAGTGGCAGGTCCATCACCTGCGCCTAATCGTCATTGCTCTGTTCTTTTTTAATCTCGGTTTCGTACCCCAAGCTTCTTGGAGTAATGTTCATGGAAGCGTTGAATTGCTTTGAGTGTATTGTTGAAGTTCGTAGTGGGGTACCACCCTTGATCGTGTTCCAGCAGGTAATCTGTCCACTTGGCACAGTATTGAAGTTTGCTGTAGTGCAACTAGGAGTCAATTATCTCGTCGAGTTCATATTCGTCTTCTCCGTCTATATGAATAGTCGGAGTGGGAAGTTTTTTCTGTAAAGGAAAAGAGTTTTCTTGGTAGGGTTCGAGAAGGCTCGTGTGGAATGTTGGATGGGTCTGTTCCATTGGGGTGGGGAGGGTGAGTTTATATGCTCGCAATCTGACCTGTTCAATTATTTTGAATGGTCTAAGTTTCTTGTGGTGCAGCTTCTTCGATCGTCTTGTGGTCCGGATATTGTGTGGTATCAACCATACCTTGTCACTGACCATAAGGTTTGGGTCCGGTTTCCGGTGCTTATCGCTCTTTTCTTTTGGACTCATTTGTGCTAGAGTTATTTCGTCTTGTAATATGTCATGTACCCTTATCATATCGTCAGCCTGTCTTATTTTTCGCGGCACTTGGTATTGTGCCGGGTCAAATGAGTGGTTGGATCTGTAGTTTGCAAAGAAGGGTGTGGTCTTTATTGTCCCTTGCCGCCTGTTGTTGTACATGAATTCTGCCATGGATAGGAACTCCGCCCAATCGTTCTGTTGGTAGTTGACGTAAGCCCGCAGAGATTGTTCTAATATCGCATTCGTTCTTTGATCTGCCCATCTCTTTGTGGATGGAAAGCCATGCTTAAGTGTTGGCAGACACTTAATTATCATATGATCTCTTTCTATGCATCCGAGGTGAGGAGGGATCCTCTATCAGCAGTAATATCTTTCGGTAGGCCGCGGAGTCCAAAGACCTGGTCTTTAAACAGGTTGAAGAACTGTGATGTTGTCATATCCATTCCGCATGGTATAAAGTGCACCATTTTGGTAAGTCGGTTGATAACGACCTATATGGCATCATAACTGCTCGATTTGGGTAGTCTGGTGATAAAATTCACAGCAATAGATTGCCATGGTCTTCCAGGAGTTTCCAGTAGTTTCAGTAGCCTGTAGGGTACGTGTTCGACTGTTTTCATTCGTTGACATGTGTCGCAGTTCTTCACACATCTTTTAATATTGTCGCGTATCGATGGCTGGGAGTAGGATCATTGAATCGATGCTGTTGTTTTTGCCATTCTGCCATGTCCCATGGGTGGGATGTGGTGATTTCTGCTTATCGTTTCTGTTAGTGAGGCTTCTTCATCTAGGTGCCTTATTTTGTCGTCATACCATTGGTATCCATCTTCTTCCGGATATATATAACCCGAGGGCTACACCTTTCATTTGTTTTAGGCCTTCCTTTAAGGCCTTCTTTATCTCATTGATTTCCCCGTCACCTGCCGTCCTTCTTTTGATCCATGCCACGTATTCCTCATAGTTGCTAGTGGCCGTGGTTGCTTCATTCAGGGATTTGTATCTGCTGTCTTTGTCTTCTTCTTATGCGAAATACTTTTCCCTTAGGAGAAGTATTCGTTGTTATTGCGACTGTGTTTATTCTTTGTCTGGGAAATCCTCTGTCCGTTGAGTCAATGTGTCCGGCTTTCCTCCTTCTTTTCCTGGTCGGTATTCCATTTGGAGATGGTATTGGCTTAACGTCTCCCTCCATCTGATCTGTCATCCATTGAGTTCCTTGGTGGTAGTGAACGCTAGTAGGTTCTTGTGGTCTGTGATAATCTGGATCACTTGCTGACTTCCTAGCGTGTACTTCCTCTAGTCTTTAACTGCTTGAACAATGGCCAATAGTTCCTTGTCATGCATGTCATAGTTTTGCTCTGCCTTTGACCTTGTTTTAGATCAAAATGTGGCCGGTCTCCATAATCCGTCTTCGCCCTGCTAGGAGAGGATACCGGAGTATACATAGTTGGATGCATCTGTCTCAATCATGATGGGTAACGTGGGGTCAAGGTGTCGTAATATCAGTGTCGCAGTAAGTCGCTTTCTCATATCGTTGAATGCTCTTTGCTCTTTCTCGCCCAATTGGCATTTGATCCCTTTTCTGGTCGTAATGTAGAGGGGTTTAGGCATCCTGCTAAACCCTTTGGTGAATCTATGGTAAAAGTTGCAAAAGCCCACAAAGCTTTGCACTCCTTTCACACTCTAGGGTACTTTCCGGTCGTCGATGGCAGCTGTTTTGACTGGATCAGCACGTACTCCTTCAGGGTTGACAATAAATCCCAGGTATTGGACTGCGTTCGTATGGAAGTCACTGTAATGGAGGCACCCCGAGGAAGATCGATCCCAAGGTCGCGACCACACCGAACAACTGCAAACTTATCACCAAAAGTTTACACAGATGTGAGAGTAATGTAAACGGTAAAACTTAATATCGTTAAGCCTGATGCTCCACTCAATTAAGGTCTTGAGAGGATTGATTGTTGGAGTAGGAGAGTTGTCGCATAGACTTTCAGGTAGTTTTATCTTATGCCAGAAACTCCCCTATCAGTTTACTCCAACCATTTGAGCACACCCTTCTCTGCTAAGAGTGGTCCGACACGTCTGCTGCCACCCCCTTCGGGCATGCATGTGTCGACACACTCTAGTCGGCATTCAGGATATGCAGTTATCGTTTCTGCAGTGCATTTCCAATATGCCTGCTGGGGTGAAAACCTCTGCGCATCGGTGTCTTGCCAGTGGCTAACCATCAAGGCACCTCATGAACTAGACTATCTATGACACCCTTCCCATATGCGTTGATCTCTACTAGACTCCGGAAGCTACTATGAGTGGCTTATCTATTTACTATTTATGGGTCTCGGGCTTCCGGTGTCTTCCGCAGGACTCGGTAGTCCAGGAGTGATCCAATGGGTACTACCCATGACCACTACCTCGGATCTACATTACCTGTGGTAGGAATCATGCTTTTAGTGTCTCTGCACTTGCCTTTCAGAGCCTATAGCGTTGGGGACACTTTCGGGCGTGATCAGTGTAAAACTCTCCCAGTCACCCCGGCACCACCCGGGACTACCTTCGGGACCCCCATGGCTAACACCCGCTAACACCGTCAGTTTTGGTCCCGTTTACTGCGAACAACTTGGAGGAGGTACTCCACCTTCCACCCTATGCCCCCTTGTATATCCTGTGAACAGCTTACGGTCGACCGGACAGCAGCGACGTATACGGTGTTGCAAGTATGTCTCCAAAGTTTCCTCTTTGCTAGACTGCACACAACTACCCAACCGTTTGCCCATGACGTCCGGGCCTCAAGGCGGGGCTGGAGGGGTATGACAGGAATAATGTCTCCAATGTACAGCTTCCTCGAAGCTACGTAGCTCGCCCAATAGCATCCCCTGGAACCCCAGGTTCCAGTATCATGCATGGCTTTGCGTGACAAACATTTCAGTCAATTTTCCCAAACTCTTTGAGAGACTTCGTATTGACAGGTAGGGTAACTCAGGACTTTGGGCAGCACAACCCAAGCCCCAGGGTAGGGTAACCTTGTCTAGCGGACCAGATAACTTTCCCCTGTTATCCTGTCTATCTCGTTGCTGGTGATTGACATTTCTGACCTTTCTCCAGTTACCCGGCCTATCTGAGCAACTTCCCCTTCAGTAGTCCCTAAGTACGCTGACACTGCTCCGGGGTGTATTCAGGTACCTAAGTCCCTGACCAGCCAATTCTGTTCATTCTCGGAGCCTGGGCCATCGGGTCTCCATAGGTCAAGTACTTACTTTCCTGCCGGTTCCTACCAGTTCGCCTCCTGGCTACCTGTATGGGTATAGGTTCTGTCTGCCATAGCTCATGTATGTTGGGTCATTACAGTCGCATTTTGCAGGCTTTAGTTTAACCTTGGCTTCTCTCGATGCCTGCAGGACATTCCGTATGTCTCGGTGGTGTTGTTCCATGTTGTCAGAATAAATGAGGATATCATCTAGGTAGACGATACAATATATGTCCAGGTATTTGCTCAACTTGGAGATGATCCATTGTTGGAATGTGGCTGGTACATTGGATAATCCAAAGGGCATGAATAAATATTTGAATAGTCCATATCTTGTCCTGAAAGCCGTCTTCCACTCGTGTCCTTCGGCTATTCCTATGTTGTGATATGCGTCCTTGATATCCAACTTCATATAGTGTTTTCCCCATCCTAGCCAGTCCAATGCTTCGTCGATCAATGTTAGGGGGTATCTATCTTTTTGTGATACTGCATTCAGTCCCCAGAAATCTATGCAAAGTCTCAGTTTCCCATCTTTCTTTTTGATGAATAGGATAGGTGCTCCCCCTGAGGAGGACAATGGTCTGATCGATTGCCTGGCCAGGTTCTGTTGGAGGTATTCTTGCAGTGCCTTCAATTTCTCTTCCCTTAATAGGTAGAGTTTCATGAAGAGGGCTGCCTTTCCTTCGTCTAGCTGGATCCAGTGATCTTCGCTCTTGTGCGTGGGAAGATCTGTTCTTTCATTTTCTTCGAATATGTTGAGGTAATCGTGATATTCTTTCGGGACCAGTGGCCTCAGAATTTTTTTCTTGTTCTTGGCTCCTTTCTTTACTGCTAGTCGTGTGCTGATCGTTGACGCTTCTGCAATCGTTGGTCTGTCTTCTTCTTGGGCCCATTTGAGGATCCCCGTCTGTTACCCTCTCCAGTAGAGTTGACTGAAGGCCTTTAGTGATATGAAAGATATACTCAGTGGTTTCTCTTCTGTTGTTTTGGTAGGGGTGTTGTCCTTGGGGGTTTCTCATCTGGTGCTGCCCAATCCTTTCTCGCCTCTTTTGGTCTGGTTCAGGTGTCAGACTTCGCGGAGCTCCCTGGTATCAATATTCTCGATAATCATAGGGGCTATATGATCCCCTTTTTGCATCATATAGTCCATATCCTCCAAGTTTATCAGTAGGACTTGCACGTCGCCCCTATATTGTGCATCGATCACTCTGGTACCTATGGTAATCCCATGTCGGGTGGCCATACCACTGCGCGGAGCGATTCTTCCATAGCTGCCGTCAGGCAGTCCTACTGCAATTCCCATGGGTATTATCTTTTGTCCTCCTGTGGGGACCATCGTGTCTTCCGTGCTGCACAGGTCGTGACCTGCTGCTTTCTTGGATCGTTGTATTGGCTTTCTGGCATGTTGGCATAACACTTGTACCCGTATGTCTTTGTCTTCAGGGATGGTTTTTTTGTGTGTGGTGTACATATAGAGGATTTGTGTCCTCAGGCTTTTTCTTTTTGCTTGTTCTCTGGGGATCATTTCAATCGTTGGGGAAGTTTCCAGACACAACTGCGTGCATAGTTCGCTGTTGAAGTTGATTTACCCTTTTTTCCAGTCGATGTTCGGATTGTGTCATTTCAGCCAAGGTGTTCCTAGTTTGGCGCTTTGTTTCTGCAAGTGCGCTACTTGGAATGTAATGGCTTCATGATGTGACCCTATCTTCATTACGGTTTGAGTCGTATGGGCGATTGGTCCTGCTTTCCTTTTTTTCCCGTTGACCACGTATATGTCTCTTAGTTTTATTATCTTCTTCAGGGTAATCCCTGGGTTTCCCAGAAATCTCTGTCGATGAAATCCGAGGTTGCTCCTGAATCAAGCATCGCGTTCGTTTCTGTGTCCTTGTTTGTTGTACATGGTTTTATCTTAAACATAAGATGTTCATTGTCGTTGTCGTAACCGTTTGTACTGCTGATCGTTGTCTTGTTGCCTTTTCTTGCTAGTGTGGGTGCCTTGTTTTTCATTGGTAATATATGTGCGATGCCAGTGGGTTTGCCTCGTTCCTTGTCCCGCAGACCACTCTTTGCTGGGGACTTTATTCGTTTAAAGTCTCCTGCTCTTCCATCCTCTCCACTCCTTCTATTTCTTGGAGCTCGGTTTCCCTGCATCGGCAATCCTTGATCAAGTGCCCCTTCCGTCCACATCGAAGGCATGCATTTTCCTTTCTTCTCTTCTGGTACTCCTAGTCGGACAGTCTTTGAAACTGTCCAATTTTCCTTCCTGCCACGTCTAGGTCCATGGAGTCCCTGGCTGGTGCCCGTTGTGGCATGTTGCCTGGGCAGTAGGTACTGTTGTTGTTGCGTGGCGGGGTTGTATAGGCTATCCCCTTCGTCCTGCTCTGGGCATGCCTGACCAGGTTGATTTTGTCCTCTTTATCGACAGCCCATACCGCAAAGCCTGTGGCTGTTTAATCAGTATGGTCCAACCTTGTCCAGGCTTCTTGTAGCCTTTCATTGGTACCGCCCAGGAGGTGGCGGTACTCCGTGTCATTGTTGTATTCTGCTTCCACCGATATTATGTGGAACTTGTGCTAGTAGTCGGAAAGGTTATCCTTTCCTTGCCTCACTTTTTTCCAGTTTGAGCCTGGCCATCTCCTTGGTGTTTCTGTTTCCATACTGGGTGTGGAGGGTTTCCTTAAACTCCTCCCACGAGGCCCATACTCGGTCTCGCTTTCCTTCCAGGAAGGGCGTTATCTATCGCCCCACTGCTTCTCTCAAGAGGGACTCTGCGGAGCCTACCTTGATCGTGTCTTTTCTGGCTCCAGACCCCTTGACCTTGAAGTACTATTCCAACTGACTTAGGAACTGTCTTAACTTCTCCTGGTCTCCCTCGTAGAGGTCTCGTTGTTTTGCTTTTGACCTCGATTCCTGGTGAGCGTTAATTGATCCCAGGAATCTCGTCATTGGGTCCTCCGTCATTATCAGGGCTTGCATTGTAGGCCCTGTCGGGGGGGGCCGGTATTGCTGCTGCCACCATCCTTCTCGGTCGTGGTGTTCCTTCAGGGGAACCACTTGGGTGTGAGGCCAGTTCTGGTGCGACTGGACTTGCCGCTCATGAGGGTTAGCCCGTTGCCTCGCCCAAGGCGTCCTGTACTCATCCTGGGTTGAGGGTGTTGTCCGCGAGATCGATATCTCCTGCGTTCTCCTGGGGGAACTCCGAGCTCCTTGGAGTTACCGTCTTGCTGTCATTAGGTGTCGTAGGAGACGCAACCAAATATTATAGTTTCTCACTACTTGTGTTACTTGCGACAGGTAACCACCTTCATTAAACTTCCGAACTGCGCAGTGGTGTGTCCTAGAGCTCCTCGAGTCTCTAGGCCCTATTATAGTATTCTCACTTAAGAATTGGTTTCTCACCAGAACCAAGAGTACCGGCCTTTATTCTGTTAATCTGAACCATGTAGCGGATAGGTTCTTGACTCTATAGTTGATCAGCCTAGTGGATAGATTTGGAGCATAAGGTATTTGTATTTGTAAAGATCGTAAAGTAGCAGATAGGAAATAATGGTAGATAGTTCCGTGAAGAGCTAATCCATCTGTGAAAACCCAGCCTTTATATAGGTCTCTTCCTGCAACCCTAAACCAGTCCTGATCCTCAATCGAGATCAGGTGCGAAATCCATCACCTGACTCAAACAAGTCATGTGCACAAACATAAAACATCCCATGACCTCTAAATGACGTCATGTGCAAAAACATAAATCAAACGCAATATAAATCAAATGTATAAACAAACCACATGACGTACTAATGAGGTTACGCGTGAAATATAAACCAGTCTGCCTTGCCGGTAAGCCTTACCAGCCAATCTCGACTCTCCCCATGATGTTAATCCTACGTCATGTGCGAAATTCAATCAAACATAATAAGCCCCATGACCTGCTAACTTGGTCATGTGTGTAAAACCAATTTAAACATAAATGAGCCCCATGACCTGCTAATGAGATCATGTGCGCGAAAGAATAACTTAGCTGTGTGACATCTAAATGGCGTCATGTGCGAAACCTGTTCCTTGCCGCCGTCACCTGGGTAGCACTCCTCTAGCCAGATCATGACATTATTCCTCTTATGAAAGAACTAGACAATATCAGAAACGAGTTTGAGCAAGACAGTAGGATTACCTTAAGCCTACACTATCAAGTGCTGCTAAGTGCCACCATCACTACTATGCAAAGAAGATGCAAGCAAAGCTGAGAGACTAGCAAAATTCTCTTGAGATTGCTCAGGTCAGATAAACAGAGTTGAAGAATTTTGATATAGAAACTAATACTATAGATATAGAAAAATGAGCTGCATAGAGAGAGTTATTATAGCTGGCCACAACCTTCTGGCACTCTACAATACTCCAAGATGGAGATTCTGGAATCAGCATTGGGAAGGATTACTAAAAAGATTAAGTCTCTAAGACGAAAAAAACACTTGGGTAGTATCAATTTGGTTCTGGACTGGAATGTACAGCTTTATACATTTCTAAAGTTACAACTTAAAACTGAGAGGCAGTGGGGGAGTGCAGAGTTAAGAAGAAATCCCACAGATTCAATTTCTACAAAGGCATCATTTAAAGAGTTAGCACTATTAGTTGCAAACTCTGGTGGT
Source organism: Tuber magnatum (assembly GCA_003182015.1). Taxonomy (NCBI): domain Eukaryota; kingdom Fungi; phylum Ascomycota; class Pezizomycetes; order Pezizales; family Tuberaceae; genus Tuber; species Tuber magnatum. The sequence continues at coordinate 347,374 of PYWC01000090.1, read as the reverse complement.
TGGGGTAATTGTGTAATGAGGAGAATTTTAAAATAAGAAGTAGAATATATTCGTTTTGGAAAACTTCCAGCTTCTAAGTAGGAAAAGCATATTAAAGTTGTAAGCTGATTAACAGATGAGGGGACAATGCTTGCTATGAGAGAATATATATCTCAGACTGGAGAAGGTATGTTACCCTTCTTATATTCAAATTCTAAAACTGGTTCAAAAAGTTGTCGGGCTTTGAAAATCAGCAATGGATTCAACTGGCCTAGCTCAAGCAATAACAAATTACTGGTCAGAAACATACTATTATGAACTCTCCCAGGACCCTGAATGTATACTTCTGATTTCCACTGTTGGAATTCATCGACAAATTAAAAAAGTTCTCTCTAGCCGCTCCGCAGGAGCTTGGTTATTAAAGCTAGGCTGGAGTTGAAAAGAGGTCAAAAAGGGAATATACAAGAATAGGCATGAGAGAGAAGACATCAAGCATTACTGCAATCAGGTCTTCCTTCCAAGAAGGTAGGCTTTGCAGCCAAAAATAATAAAATGGAATGAAAAGCTAGAAGTTATTCTCAAGACTTATCCTTCCAATACTCAACCAATTGTGTTTATTACACATGATAAATGCACATTCAATTCAAATGATGGATGGAAAAAGATCTGGGTCTATGAAGACCAAATACCTATTCACAAAAAAGATCGTAGGCAAAGCCTTCATGTATTGGATTTTCTAATACCAGTAGGAAGACTTGGTAGTGGTAGTGTTTGTGAAATTCTCAAATGTGGTGGAGAAGTGTTGTTGACACAAGAGCTCACCTTACAACAAATTCAAAACAAAACAATTCCAGCATTTGAAGCAGCATTTCCTAGATGTCAGGCATTATTTGGATTTGATAATGCAAAAATTCACTAGAAGTATGCTGCAGATACACTCTATATGGAAAATATGAACCTTTCACCAAGGGGGAAAAAGATAGTTCCTATATAAGATGGATTCTTTGTTTATCCAAATTCCCCTAATAATGTCCAATAGTAGTCTATGATGCTGCCAGATGGTTAGTTAAAAGGCTTACAGATTGTACTAGAGAAGCATGGCGTCTGGCTGGTTGGCTGAAAACCTTTAACTTAATGATCTATTTCTGGCAAAGTACTAGGTGAAAGAAAACCAAATCCTGCCTGCTGGCGAGCCACTAATGCAAATTGTTGTACTCATGCACTTCTATCATCACAGCTTGGCTTTCAGGCTCCAAAGGCTGAAATACAGGAAACTATTGAAGCTGCAGGACATCAAGTAATCTACTATCCAGTATTTCACTATGAGTTAAACTTCAGAGAATACTTTTGGGGGTAGGCCAAAGTATATACAAGAGCAAATTTTGAATACTCATTTCCATCATTGGTTCAAACTGTACCACAAGCACTAGCTGAAATATCAAATATATTAATTTAGAAATACTACTGTTGAACTTTGTATATGATGGAAGCATACCATAATGATATGTTATATGGATCTGATGATTTTAGAAGATATGTTTATACCAGGTATTCTGCTCACAGACAGATTTCAGAGTCTCAAATTTGAAAACAAATACCCTGTACAATATAATTCATCTTCCTTTTCTCTATTTAATAATAATGGAAATTTATTTTTTACAATTGAGATATTAGAAATATAATACAGGAATCATATACTATAATATGATATCATATTATATTATACTTAAAATTCAAAACACAAGTTCCAAAAATCTAGCCCCTTAAAAATTATTATAGTAGGGTTATATAGATTGTGTAACTGTAATGGTAGATTTGTAAGCATTACACTTAGTATTGCATGGCAAATTGTTACACCTTTTTGTTTCAAAGTTGGTATTGAGGCTAGGCTTCAGGAACCATACCAGATCTAGCCAGTTTACAACTATTTGCCTCAGAAAAAGTTCCTCTTAAATCTCTATCTATTTTGAATTAGCCAGAAATTTAATAAATAGAGATGGCTTGCCAAAGTGGCCTACCAGTACCATGCTGCCCTGGTATAACTGCTGCATGAATCTGTCTTCACCAACATAGCCTGATGGCAAGATAATTCTTCTTTTGACCTCCTCCAAATTGATATCACCTTCTCACAGAACATCTGACAAGCCAGGATATAACTCTACTCTCATATAAGACAAGTTAGATCAAAGCCATGCTAGCTTGTTTTGGTCACAGACAGCTCAAGCATCTACCACAAATTGTTAGTGAACTCTAGAAGAGCGGAGGATAGTAGGTTATTTAGTTGATTATGTTTTGATTATGTTTTGTACATGATGTACAGTTAATGTCATGGGAGAGGCTAGACTGGCTAGTAAGGCTTATCAGCAAGGCAGACCCATTTATGCTTCATACAGGACCTTGTTGGTTGGTCATGTGGTTTGTTTATACAGTTGATTTATATTGCGATTCATTTATTTTTCACATATCATCTCATTTAGAGGTCAGGGGATTGTTTTATGTTTTGTGCACATGACTCGATTGAGTCATAGGATGTTATGATTGATTTTGTACCTGACCTTGCTTGGGGATCGGGACAGGGTTAGGGTTGCAGGAAGAGGCCTATATAAAGGCCAGGTTTTCACAGTTGAGTTAGCTCTTCATGCAACTATTTACTATTATTTTCTATCTACTACTTTATACTCTTCACAATACAAAAACCTTTACTCTCCAAAGCTTTCCGCTATGTGGGCAAGACATAGAATAAAGGACTCACCCACCATGCAGATTAACTTAACGATATAAAGACTGAAACTCTTGGTGCTAGTGAGAGACTGATTCTTAAGTGGAGATACTAAGATAGGGCCAAGAGACTCGAGGAGCTCTTGGACACAGCGCAGTGCAGCTCAGAAGAAGTAGAATGTCATTATCTGTCATGAGTACAAGGAGTAGTGTGAGACTGTAACATTTGGTTGCATCTCCTATAATACCTAACAACAGCATGATAGCAACTCCAAGGAACCCACAGTTCACACAAGATAATGAAGGAGATAGCAATCTCACAGACAATATCCTAGACTCAAGACAAATACACAATGCACTAGGTGAAGTAGCAAGCCAACCCTCAAGGGCTGCAAGGCCAATTACACCCAAAGAGACATCACCACCTGGTAGTTCCCCAAACAGATTACCATAACCAAGAAGGATAGCTGCACCAGCAATGCCAGCACCCCCAACAGGGGCTACTATGCTGGCCCTGACAATGACCAAGGATCAGATGGCAAGATTCCTAGGGGCAATCAACACCATCCCAGAATCAAGACCAAAAGTAAGAGAACCAGACCTCTACAAAGGTGACTGCAAGGAACTAGGACAGTTCCTAAGTCAACTGAAACAGTACTTCAAGGTCTAGGGGTACGGCAAAGGAAAAGACATGATCAAGATAGAACAGTCAGAGTCTCTCTTAATGGAAGCGGCAGGGTAATGGATAATGCCCTATGTGGAAGACAGACGAGACCGAGTATTGGGCACTTGGGAAGAATTTGTAGAAACCCTCTGAACCCAGTTTGGAGACAGGAACACCAGAGGGACAGTACGACTCAAGCTCAAAAAGGTGAAATAAGGAAAAGATAACATCTCTGACTTCTGGTACAAGTTCTACATGATAGCAGTCAAGGCAGAATATGACAAAGATATGGAGTACCGCCACCTCCTCAGAGGTACCAATGAAAAGCTGCAAGAAGCCGGAAAACACTCCAACCATACCTACTGGATGGCTGAGAACTTCACGGTATGGGTGATTGACAAGGAAGACAAGATCAACCCAGTCCAATATCTTCAGAACAAGACAAGGGAAACAACTTGGCAAACCCCGCACCGCAACCACAATGGCATGTACTGGCCTACGCACTAGCCAAAACAATTATCAGCTGGAGACCTGATAGACCTGGACGTGGCAGGAAGAAGGAATAGAAAGCTCCAAAGACTATTGGACTAGGAGTACCAGAAGAGAAGAAAGGAAAATGCATGACTTCGATGCGGACTGAAGTGGCATTTCATGAAAGATTGTCGAAGGAAGGAAAAGAAGATCCAAGAAATAGATGCAAGGGAGAGTAGGAATGGCCAGGAGACTTTAAACGAATAAAGCCACCAGCAAAGAGTAGTCTAAGGGACAACAAACGAGGCAAACCTATTGGTATCACATATATATCAACAGAGAAAAACAACCAGGTAATGATCAGCACCATGAATGGTTACGATAACGACAACAAATATCTTATAATTAAGAGAAAGCCAGGTACAATGAACAAAGACACAGAGACGAACACGATGCTTGATTCAGGAGCAACCGAGAATTTCATCGACAGAGAGTTCTGTAAAACCCCCAGATTACCCCTGAGAAAGATAAAGAAACCAAGAGGTATATATGTGGTCAACAGGGCAAAGAACAAGGCAGGACCAATCATCCAAATAGTGCAAGCAGTGATGGAGATAGGGTCATATCACAAAGCCATGACATTTCAAGTAGTGCATTTGCAAAAGTATAATGCTATACTAGGAACGCCTTGGCTAAAACAATACAATCCGAACATCAATTGAGGAAAAGGCCAAATCAACTGCAACAGTGAACTATGCATACAGTTGTGCCTGAAAACTTCCATGATGGTCGAAATGATCCCCGAAGAATAAGCAATACCAGAAAACTTGATGATGCAAATTCTAGCTATAGAGACCAAACATCAAGAAACGATCCTCCACGATGAAGATATAAGAGTACAAGTGTTATACTCGAATGCCAAGAAACCAGTGTGAGGATCTACAAAGGCTGTGGGTCATGACCTGTGCAGCATGAGAGATATGATGGTCTCTACTAGGGGACAAACAATAATACCAACAGGAATTGCAATCGAACTTCCAGACGGCACCTATACATGAATCTCTCAATGCAATAGCATGGCGACCTGATATGAGATGACCACAGGCCCTGGAGTGGTAGTTGGTTACAATAGCCCACTACTCGTGCTACTCATGACAGGTAATGACCTTCGTGGTCTTCCGAACTGGGCTGCACTATGTCCAGGAGCTCCTCGAGCCTCTTGGCCCTATCTTAGTATTCTCACTTAAGAATTGGTTTCCTACTGGCGCCGAGAGTATAGGTCTTATTCTGTTAACTGGATCCATGTAGCGGAGAGGTTCTTGACTCTACAGGGGTTCTGACTAGCGGAGATGGTTAGAGCGGAAAGGTTTTGTATTGTAAGGAACGTTAAGTCATAGATAGGAAATAACAGTAGATGGTTGCGTGAAGAGCAAACTCATCTGTGAAAACCCAGCCTTTACATAGGCCTCCTCCCGCAACCCTAACCCAGCCCTGATCCTCAAGCCAGGTCTGGTGCAAAATCCATCACATAACTCAAACGAGTCATGTGCGCAAACATAAAACCTCCCATGACCTCTAAACGATGTCATGTGCGAAAACATAGATCAAACACAGTATAAATCAAAATATAACCAAGCCACAGGATCTACTAATGAGGTCATGCATGAAACATAAATGAGTCTGCCTTGCTGGTCAGCCTTACTGGCCAGCCTAGACTCTCCCCATAACATTAACTGTACGTTGTATACGAAATGCAATCAAACATAAATGAGCCCCATGACCTGCTAACGAGGTCATGTGCGGAAAAACAATTTAAACATAAACAAGCCCCATGACCTTCTAACAAGGTCATGTGCGTGAGAGAATAACTTAACTGCATGACCTGTAGGTGAGGTCATGTACGAATCCTTTTCCTTGCTTCCGTCACCTGGCTAGCGCTCCTCTAGCCAGATCGTGACATAGTTGTAGGCTGTAGGAGTGAGGTACTAGTTCTACTAATAAATCTGAAGGATGAGGACTATGCTATCCAAAAAGGGCATTGCATAGCCTAGATTATTATCAAAAATATTAATATCAGGGAACTGGGAGAAGTGCAAAACCCGGACAAGATGAAAAGAGGTGAGAAAGGATTTAGCAGTACTCGATAAGGAACCCGGAAAGATAATACCCCTACCGAAACAAGAGAAGAGAAACCCTTGTGGATATCTTTCATATTAGCAAAGGCCTTCAGTCAACTCTACTGGAGAGGAGAACAGACGGGAATCCTCAAATGGGACAAAGAAGAAGATGGACTAACGATGGCAGAAGTGTCAATGATTAGCACACAACTAGAGGTAAAGGAAGAAGCCAAGAAGAAGAAGATAACTCTGAGGCAACTGGTCTGGAAAGAATATTGTAATTACCTCAACATATTCGAAGAAAGTAAAAGAACGGATCTTCCTGAACACCACAGCGAAGATCACCAGATCAAGCTAGAGGAAGGAAATGGAGTGTCTTTCATGAAGCTCTACCCATTAAGGAAAGAGGAATTGAAAGTGCTAAGAGAGTACCTCCAATAGAATCTGGAAAGAGAGTGGATCAGACCAGCGTCCTCTACGGCAGGAGCACCCATCCTATTTATTAAGAAGAAAGATAGGAAAACTGAGTCTCCGTGTGGATTTCCATGGACTGAATGTGGTATTACTAAAGGACAAATACCCTGTACTATTGATCAACTGAGCTTTGAACTAACTAGGAGGGGCCAAATACTATACAAGGTTGTATATCAAAAATGCATATTACAACATAAGGATAGCTGAAGGAGATGAACAGCAAATGGCTTTCAGGATAGGTTACAGACTATATCAATGTTTAGTCACACTCTTTAGACTATCGAATATACCAGCAACTCTCCAATGGTGGATCAACTACACGTTAAGCAAATATCTAGATATATACTGTATCATGTACCTAGACGATATACTCATCTATTCGGATAATATAGAGCAACACCACTGAGATATTCGGAATGTTCTGCAAGTATTGTAAAAAGCCAAGATCAAACTAAAGCCTTTAAAATATGACTTCCATATGAACGAGATTGAATACCTAGGATTTATCATCAACCATGAATGACTACGAGTCGATCCAGTCAAAACATTAGCTATCAATAACGGGAAGGCACTAAGAAGTACTAAAGGAATGCAAAGCTTCATGAGCTTTTGCAACTTCTACCAAAGATTCATTGAGAGATTCAGCTGTGTCACTAAGCCCCTCTATGATATGCCAAGAAAAGGAATTGAATAGGAGTGGGGAGGAAAAGAACAACAAGTATTCAATGGTATGAGAAAGCGACTTACTATGACACTGATACTACGACACTTAGACTCCTCATTACCCATCATGATTGAGACCCATGCATCCAACCACCTATGCTCCAGTGTTCGCTTACAATAAGGTGAACATGCATTATAGAGGCCAGTTGCATTTGGATTAAAAACAATGGCAAAGGCCGAGCAAAACTATGACATTCAGGAGAAGAAACTGTTAGCCATTGTTCAAGCACTCAAAGACTGGCAGAAGTATAGGCTAGAAAGTCAATACGTGATCAGTTGTAATGGGAGCACCACTAGGAAGATGGATCCCAAGGTTGTAACAGTACCAAACAACTTCAAACTTATCACTAAAAGTTCATATAAATGTAAGAGTAAAGTAAACAGTAAAACTTAATATTGTTAAGCCTGACACTTCACTCAATTAAGGTCTTGAGAGAATTGACTGTTAAAGTAGGAGAGTTCTCGCATAGACTTTCAAGTAGTTTTATCTTATGCCAAAAACTCCTCTATCAGTTTACTCCAGCTATTCGAGCACACCCTTCTCCACTAATTATGGTCCGACACATCTCCTGGCACACCTTTCAGACATGCATGTATTGATACACTCTAGTCGCCATTCACCTCATATGGTTATTGTTTCTGCGGTGCATCTCTATTTTGCCTGGTGGAGTGAAAGCTTATTCGCATTGGTGCCTTGCCAGTGACTAACAGTCCAAACACCTGATGAACTGAACTATCTATGACACTCTTCCCATATCCATTGATCTCTACTCGACCCTGGAAGCTTCCGTGTGTGGTTTGTCTATCTGCTATTTACGATTCTCGGACTTCCTGTGTCTTTCACAGGATATGGTAGTCCTGTAGTGCTCCAATAGGTGCTACCCATAACAACTATCTTGGATCCATCTTTCCTACAATACAAACCATGCTTTGAGTGTCTCTGCACATCCTTTGCAGAGCCTATGGTATTGGGGACAGGTTCAGGCTTGTTAGGTGTAAAACTCTCCCAGTCACCCTGGTACCACCCAGGACTACCTTTGGGACCCCCATGGTTAACTCCCGTTAACTTGGTCTGTTTTGCTCCGCTTTACTCTGAACAATATAGAGGAGGTACTCCACCTTCCCGCCTATGGCCACTTATATATCCTGCGAACAGCTTATTGTTGACCAGATGGCAGCGACATATACAGTGTTGCAAGCAGGTCTACAAAGATTCTCTTTTGCTAAACTGCATGCAACTACACAACCGTCTGTCCACAATGTCCAGGCCTGAAGGCGGTGCTGGAGGGGCATGATAGGAATAATGTCTCCAATTTACAGCTTCTTCAGAGCTGTATAGCTCGCCCAATAGCATCTGCCAGAACTCTAGATTGCAGTATTATACATGGCTTCATGTGACGAACATTCCAGTCATTTTTCCTGAACTGCCCAAGGGACTTTGTGTTGTAAGGTAGGGTAACTCAAGACTTTAGACATGGTAACTTGAGATCCGTGGCAGGATAACCTGATTCCGAGAGTAGGGTAACCAGGTCAAGAGGACAGGATGACATTACCCAATTACCCTGTCTATTCCGCCACCGGAGATAGACACTTTTTACCTTTCTCCCATTATGATACCAGGCCTAGCAGAGTAACTGCCCCTTCAGAGGTCTCTAAGTATGCTAACATGGCTCCTGGATGTAGCCAAGTACCAAAGTCCCTGGTCAACTATTTCTGTTCATGTTGGGGCCCAGGCCATCGGGTCTCTGTAGGTCAAGTACTTACTTGCCCGCCAGTTCCTACCAGTCCACCTCATGGGTGTCTGTATGAGTGTAGCTTCAGGCTACCATAGCTCATGTATGCGGGGTCATTAAATCTGTATTATCATGGACTACAAGAACCTACTAGTATTTACCACCCCCAATGGACTCAATAGATGACAGATCAGATGCAGCGAGACATTAAGCCAATACCATCTCCAAATCCAATACCAACCAGGCAAAGATGGAGGAAAGCCAGATGCATTGACATGAAGAACAGAAGACTTCCGTCACAAAGAATAAACATGGTTGCAGTAACAAAGAATAGTTCTTCCACAAGAAAAGTATTTCCTAAAAGAAGAAGACGAAGACAGGGGATGTGTAACATGTTTGGGCTGGGCCCTAGTCACACAGCCGTACAATAGGAGCAGATGGCTTCTTGATCAACAAGAAGCGAGCGCTGCTTACTAAAGTAGTCTTCGAATAGGGTGTAATAGGAGATCAAAAGGTAACCATTCAACCAAGTATATTAAGAATACTGTCTGTCAAAGTCTGCAGTTTACATCGTGGAAATCAGCAGTCTTTAAATACAGCATATCACTTATCTCTAGTATGAGCGATATTTCAAAACTTTGTGTATATCAGTTGATGGCACACGAAACAATACAAGTATCAAGCGATACTGTAAAACCAAACATAAAAACATGGGGTGTATCAACTGATAGGACATGAAACAATACGAGTATCAAACGATACTGTGAAACCAAACATAAAAACATTGTATGTATCAACCGATAGCACACGAAACAATGCAAGTATCAAATGAGACTGTGAAACTAAATATAAGCTAACCTAGGACCCGTACTGGTTACATTCCCAAAATGAAATAACAATTTCACTATATAAAATAACCTAATGAAATCCTAATAGTCGGTAAACCCGCTATTCTCCTGAAAGTCCCCATAGGACCGATCCGTATCGTCATCACTATTCTGCAACAACCTCATGTTGTCCTGCAATATGCATTCTACCCCTTCCAGCCATTTCTCCAAACACTCATGACAGGGTGCTTCGCGCACAAAGCAACCTGATTCCTTGTAGTGTGGTAAATCGATGCAGTGCTGAACTGTTCGGTCCTTCCAATGCTCCATTTCAATATCGATCTGTCCGCAATCATAGTAGTAATCGATGTAAAATATCTTCCTGTATGCCTCCAGTAGAATGGTTCCACTGTGCAGTGGTTCTCCAACGATGATGTGTTGTCCCTCGATGCTTGTTTCTTTGTAGGTCGACATTTCTTGGCTTCATAACAGGATAATGGTTGGTAAGAGTAATATGTCCTGTAAGGGTTTTTCTTCCAGTTTGTAGGTCTGATAGTAAGGTTTTTTCTCTTCGGAGGAGTTCTAGGAATGGTGGGTGGTATTTATATCTTGGGGTTGACCAGGCTTAGCCGTTCCTGGGAAGGTGGGTGGTACTTGATCTCGGTTTCTTCTGTCTCTACGCACATATCACATTTTTCCATACTCATATAATACCCACTGCCAAAGCGGAATACATCAGCCCTTGTTTCTCCCCACATTCCTCCTGTTGACTTAGTTGTTATTTCCAGGCATTTGTTCCAAATATGTATGAATAATCGCTTCATAAGGTATCGTCTAGGGATAATTTCATGGTTCACCAACAGTCGCATTAGCTGATAGTATAGTCTCCAAGGTACTTGCTCATAGTTTGATATCGTAAGGCTGTTGGATGGTATGTTTCTTTCCTTGTCATTCCCAGTATTCGGCTTCGGCTAGCTGTTTTAGGTACGCGGCTTCATCTTCCGTTACCCAATTCTCGTCTTCATTGCTTTCGAACTCGTTTTCAAAATGGGCTAACCAAAAACCGTGTTGCATATTTTGATCTGCGTCTTGATATATATGTTGGATTTCTGGCAGGGTTGGGCTCCATGCCACTATCACATGATTTATCATAGGGGGTAGCTCGGCCTCTGGTTTCTTGTCTTCCCACCATTGGTTTACTAGCTCTATCGTGTTTCCTAATCCTTGGAGCAGTTCCCAGCTGTTTTCCATTTCTGGATATCCCACCCATTTGTCTAGAAACTGGTCGCAGTCATATTGCCTTCTGTGGTCTCTTATTGCATCCACTTTCCACTCTGGTTTTTCATTGACCACGATGCAGGGTGGCTTTGAATGACTTCTTCCCGGGAATACAGTATCATCATTTGGGAGATATCCTTTCATGGTGGATGTGTGGAATGTCGCTTCTCGGTTTCCCTACATTCTCCTACCCATTTTCACCACGTAATTTTTTGTATGGTCATCATATGCAATTATTTTGAATTGTCCGCGCCAACGTGGTTGTAGTTTTTTACTTCGTCCTTATTCAGTTGCAAATAGATTTCGAATAAACCAATAACTGATTACCTATCGCGATCGTGGTATAGTGTCTGCATCATTTTGCTGCCTTTCCCGTACTCCCGAATCGCGCTAGCTTAATCGCATCGAATGCCGTGTTCTAGATTGCTTGGTGCCTGTTTAAAAATTCGTCAGCTGCTGAAACCGCGCAATTCTTGAAAATCGCCAGGAGAAGTAGTAGGTAATTCTTTCCTTAAACTGCTCTGTATAGTGACATACCAAGAGTTTCGGACCATCCGGCGTTTAAGTATGCAGCCATTTCAGGTATTGCATCAAACCAATTGTTCTGTCTTACATTGACTAGCTTCCGAAGAGCCATTTTTAATTCCCTAATTTTTCTTTCAACCCGTCTATTCGTTTCATGATGGCCTGGTACTGCTTTGGTGTGCTCAATTCCTAGTGATCAACATTGTTGCCTCCATACATGTGACTCAAACCGTGGGTCTGTATCACTTACTATTGTTGTTGGATAGCCATGGGGTATAAAGATTTTGTTGCATAGTAGTTCCCAGGTTGTTATTGCTGTTACTTCCTTGTTTGTTGGTATAAGCCATGTAAATCCTTAAAACCTGTCTATAGCTACCAGGATCATGTCGTATCCCCATGAATTGTGGAAGGGCCCCGCAAAGTCAATGGCAATTGACTCGAAAATCTCTGATAGTAGGACAATTGTCTGGGCCTTTCCTTCTGGTAACTATGTGGGTTCCTGGTTCGTTTGGCAGGTGTGGCATTGGGCCACATAAGTCCTGAAATCTTAGGACATTTCAGGCCAGAACAGGTACTCGGTAGCATACTGCAGGTTCTATTCAGCACTGTGGTGGCCCTTGTTGTAGATTTCGCTTATAAAATATTCTCTTAGTGTAGAATTCCCAAATGCAGGACCTTTCAGAATATACAGACATTCCTCCCCATATCATGTTTTAACATAAAGCATTCTATTTGTGATCATGTAGGAGGATAAATCTCCTTCGGAGTCTACATTTTTGTTGACCTTTTTGCATATTGGTTCCTTCTGGTATGCTGCAACCATGTACACTTGGAAGGTCCCGATCATTTCGTTGACTGTTTGTGTGGTATCTTGCTCATCTTCGATCTCGCTTCCTCTGATCACCTCGGCTTGTTTATCCTCTTTGTTGTTTTCTAAGATGTCGTATAGCCCGTGCCAATAGTCATTTACTGTTAGGGGCATCACTGAGACTATTGTCTCATAACCAAGGTTCCCTGTCGGCTCCACTTATCTGATAGGTGGCGGATTGCGTGGTCCTGCCAATCGGAATGCTGGGGCTTTGGGGTTCAGAATTGCCATGATTGTATAGGACCTGGGCATTGGTTGAATAAGGGTGGACTGCCCTTCCCCAGCACTATTTGGCCTTCCGCCAATCATTCGCTTCCATTCTCAGCCATCAATGATAGGAGACTCTCGAGGGCTTGGGTCCAGTTCTGTACTTGCGGGATTTGGTCCTTCACTAGGAGTCTGAGGGGTCGGTTTCTCCACCGTCTAGGGTAGTTGTTTGTGAATTTGATCTCGGCTTGATGATATGGGCAATAGTACATGTAACAGTGCGAATAGTGCAACTTGCTATGTTGGAGTTCTTCTGGTGGCATACTTCGCAAGGTGCACTTGTCGCCCTAATCATTTCCTGCCATGATTGTGCAGGGGCTTCCAGGGGGCACAGGGGCCTCTTTGGGGTACTCCATGTATGAGTAAGGAGAGAAGGTAGGGGAGATGTCTTCCTCGGGTTCCATCGTATTTGATTCTTGCTCGTAGACTGTGTTATCCAAGATGTCTCTAGCTTCTTTTGTATAATCGTCGATGTAGAGTAGATTCAAGTCCAATTCTCTCTCCCATATCTGGGATAGGCCATCAGCTATATATTGCATACTTCCTAGTGCGTATACTATCTTTGCGTCGTACTTTCCTAAGGCACTAAGCCAGTTAACTTGCTTTCAACTTGGGTTCTTTGCAGTTCGTGGATGCATCAGGGGTTGGTAGTGTGTTACTATTGGGAAGGTATTTCATGTTAGTACATTGTGGAACCAGTTAAGCGCCTCCACTATCACTAGGGCCTCTTTATCGGTGTAAGGTGTTCGGGCCTGGCCCTAGTTACGTAGCGGTGCGATAGAAGCAGATGGCTTCGTAGTCAACACGAAGTGAGGGCTGCTTGCTAAAGGAGGCTTGGAATGGGGTGTAATAGGAGATCAAAGAAGTAAGCGTTCATCGAAGTATATTTAAGGATACTGTCTGTCGAAGTCTGCTGTTTCCATCGCAGGAATCAGCGGTCTTTAAATACAGCATATCTCTTATCTCCTGTATGAGCGATATTGCAAAACATTGTGTGTATCAACCGATAGCACATGAAACGATACTAGTATCAAACGATACTGTAAAACCAAACATAAAACAATGTGTGTATCAACCGATAGTACACGAAACACTACAAGTATCAAACGATACTGTGAAACCAAAGATAAAATTCTAGTAACCCGTACCGGTTACACTCCCAAAATAAAATAACAATTTCACCAAAACAAAAACAATCCAAGGAAATCCCAATGAACTCCTAACGGCCGGTAGTGCCGCTATTCTCTGGATAGGACCCATGCTCATCATCATCGCTATGGTGCAGCAATCTCAAGTCGTCCTGCAACATCCATTCTGCACCTTCCAACCATCTCTCCAAGCACTCCCGGCATGGCGCCCCGTGCACAAAGCAACCAGACTCCCAGTAATGTGGCAGGTCTACAAAGTTCCGCACTATCCGGTCCTCCCATTCTTCTGTCTCAACATCGATTCGTCCGCAATCCTCACCGTGATCAATGTAGAAAATCTTCCAGTATGCGTCTTCTGGAACAATTTCTCGGTAAAGTAGGTACCCCAAAATGAGGTCTGGTCCCTTGATGCTGACTTCTGCGTAGGTCGACATTTTGGTTTTTCTTTCTCGCATAAGGGTAAGTTTGTAATATGGTGAAGAATTTTGTAAGGGGTTAAAGGTTTGGAGGTTAGGTAGGGTGGTCTGTTTTCTTCGATGGTTTAGGGGGCTGGTGGGTGGTATTTGTGTTTGGGTGGTGACCTCGCTTGGGTGTTGGCCTCGCTTAGGTGTTCATAGGAAGGGGGTTGCTGCTTAATTTCAGTTTCTTCCATCTCCATGCAACCATCACATTTTTCTGTGCTCTGGTAGCACCGGCTACTGAAGCGGAAAACATCTGACACTGATTCTCCCCACATTCGTCCCGTCGATTCTGTTGTTATTTCTAAGCATTTGTTGCAGATGTGTATGAATAGTCGGTGTGTAAGTTATCGTCTAGGGATAATATCATGGTTCACCAACAGTCCCATTAGCTGATGGCGCAGTCTCCAAGATACTTGCTCATAGTTTGACATCGTAAGGCTGTTGGATGAAGTGCTCTTCCTTTTCACTATTGCCAGTACTCCACCTCAGCCAGCCGGGCTAGGTATGCCACTTCATCTTCCATTACCCGATTCTCATCTTCGCTGCTTTCGAAATTGCTTTCGAAATAGGCTGACCAGAATCCGTCCTGTATCCCTTGGTCTGTGTCTGGGCGCAGGTGTTGGAGTTCTGGTAGGGTTGGGCTCCACGCCACTGTCACATGGTTTATCGTAGGGGGTAGCTTGTCCTCCGGTTTGTTGTCTTCCCACCATTGATTAACTGCTTCCACCACATTTTCCAATCCCTCAAGGGGTTCCCAGCTATTTTCTGTTTCCGGATACCCCACCCATTTCACTAGGAACTGGTCACAGTCATATCATCTTCTCTCGTCTCGTACGGTTTCCACTTCCCATTTCGGTTTCTCGTTTACCACGATTGGGGGTGGTTTTGTGTGGCTCCTGGTAGGGAAGGAGACATCATCGTTCGGGCAGTATCTTTTCACGGTGGAAGCATGAAATATCGCTTCTCGGTTTCTGTACATTCTGCCATCCATTTCTGCCGCGTAATTTTGTGTATGCTCCTCGTATCCAATTATCTTGAATGGTCCACGCCAGCGTAGTTGCAATTTCTTGCTGCGTCCTGATTCTGTTGCGAATAAACTTCCGTATACCAGTAATAAATTTCCCTTCCCTATCGGTGTGTGGTGTCTGCGTCGTTTCGCTGTCGTTCTCGTGCTTCTTAACCGTGCCATTTTAATCGCGTTGAATGCCGCTTTCCGGATTGCTGGGTGCCTGTTTAGTAATTCGTCGGCAGCCTGTACTACGGAGTTTTTGAAGTTTGCTAGGGGTGGTAGTGGGTAATTCTTTCCGAACATGGCTTTATATGGTAACATACCAACAGTCTCGGACCATCCCGCATTCAGGTATGCTGCTGTTTCTGGTATGGCATCAAACCAATTGTTTTGTCTGGTGTTGACTATGTTTCGGAGACCTGTTTTTAATTCTCGAATTTTCCTTTCGACCTGTCCATTCGTTTCATGTTTGTCTGTTGCTGCCTTGATATGTTCAATGTCTAACGATCGACACTGTTGTCTCCACACATGTGACTCAAATCTTGGGTCCACATTGCTCACTAGAGGTGTTGCGTAGCCATGGGGTGTAAATGTTTTGTTGCGTAGCAGGTCCCAGGTTGTTATTGCTGTTGCTTGCTTCGTTGTAGGTATAAGCCACGTGAATCCTCAAAACCTATCTATCGCAACCAGAATCGTATCGTATCCCCATGAGTTGTGGAAGGGTCCTGCAAAATCAATGGCTATTGATTCGAATATTTCTGATGGCAAGGTAATTGTTTCAGCCTTTCCCTCTGGCAATTTTGTAGGCTCCTTATTCACCTGGCATGTGTGGCACTGGGCTACATACGCTCTAAAATCTTTCCACATTTCAGGCCAAAATCGGTACTCAGTTGCATACCGTAAGTTTCGTTCAACATTGTGGTGGCCTTTGTTGTGGATTTCGCTAATAACATATTCTCTTAACGTCGTATTTCCGTATGCGGGGCCTTTCGCAATATACAGGCAGTCTTCCCCGTGTCTAGTTTTTGCATATAGCATTCTGTTTGCAACCTTGTAAGAGAACAAGTCTCCTGTGGAGTCCATATTCTCGTTTACCTTCTTCCAAATTGGTTCCTTTTTGTATGCTGCTACCATTTGTGCTTGGAACTTTCCGATCATTTCATTGACTGTTTGTAAGGTGTCGCGTTCGTCTTCTATCTCGCCTCTCCTGGTTGTTTCAGGTAGGTCATCCTCCTCGTTGTCTTCTAATACATCGTAAAGTCCGCGACGATATTCTGTCATTGTCGGGGGCATAACTGAGACTATTGTCTCCTTAGTAAGGCTTTCTAGCCGTTGCGCTCGCCTAATGGGTGGAGGGCTATCGGGTCCTGGCATCCGGAATGCCGCTATGGTCTTAGTCGTAAGGTTTTCTATAGGTTCTGGCTCCGTCATCTGGAATGCTGGGGCTTCCGGGTTTAGCAGTGCCGCAATTGCATAAGACCTAGGCGTTGGCTGGGCAAGGGTGGACGGTCCTTCTCCCGCACTTATTGGTCTTCCGCCTATGGTTTGTTGCCATTCCCAGTCCTTGATTTCAGGAGACTCCGGAGGGCTCGGATCGATTTCCGTACTCGGGGGGCTCAGTCCTTCGCTAGGTAGGTAAGGGGTCGATTTTCCCTGTCGTCTAGGATGGTTGTTCGTAAATTTGATCTCGGTTTGATGATATGGGCAATGATCCACGTAACAGTGTGAGTAGTGTAGGGTGCTATGTTGGAGTTCTTCAGGTAGCGTACTTCGCAGAGTACACTGGTCACCCCAATCGTTTCCTGCAGTAATTGAGCAGGGGGTTTCGGAGGGTACAGGGGTCTTATTGAGGTGCTCCGTATAGGAGAAAGGAGGGGACGTAGTGGAGAACTCATGCATGGGCTCCATTGAGTTTGATTCTTGCTCGTAGACCGTGTTATCTGAGATGTCATCTGATTCCTTCGTATAATCCTGGACATAGAGTGGATTTAAGTCTGATTCTCCTTCGTATATCCGGGAAAGGGCATCAGCTAAATAGTTTGTGCTTCCTGGTGCGTAGACTATCTTCGCGTCGTATTTTCCCAAGGCACTTAGCCATCTCACCTGGTTCCTTCTAGGATTCTTCGCCATTCGCAGGTGTGTTAAGGGTTGATGGTCTGTTATTATCGTGAAGGAGTTTCCCATTAGTACATTGTGGAACCAATTAAGCGCTCCCACGATTGCTAAGGCCTCTTTATCGGTGGTCCCATAGTTCATTTGAGCGTTGATAAACTTTCCGCTATGTAATGCGGCAGGTCGTGCCGTCTCATAAGTAGGTCCCTGTCCTACCCATGCTCCAACTCCTAAATCTGAGGCGTCCGTAACTAACCAAATTGGTTCCTTGTTTCGTATGTCTATTGGTCGCATGACTTAGTGATCGAGTATCCGCTTCCGGCCCCTCTCGAATGCCGTCTAGTGGGTTGTTGTCCATACAAATTAGGCCTTCCCCGTTAGGTCGGTTAGCGGTGCGGTCAATGTTGCATGGTGTGGGAGAAATTGGGCCACATAATTCACTATTCCTAGGAATCGTTGCAGTTCTTTCTTCTTTTTCGGTGTTTCCCATCCTGCAATGGATGATATTTTCTGGGGGGAGGCATGGATTCCTTCGTCGTCCACTATGTGTCCCAATACTTCCAGCTTATCTGCAAACAGTACTGACTTCTTTTTGCTCGCAAAGAATTTTGCCTTCCTGAGTCGCTCACATACTTGGTGTATGTGTTTCTCGTGTTCTTCTGATGTGTCTGAAAATATGAGGATATCATCAATGTATACC
>PYWC01000090.1:296491-325367 GCA_003182015.1 Tuber magnatum | reverse complement strand
TCTGGATCTTTGCTAGGGTTATCATCTGGTGGCTGCTTGACTACCGAGTGATCTGATCATTCTTCTTCGCTTTCTTCCTTCTTGGGTGTCCCGATAGGTATGCTGTCTTTCTTTGGTGGTTGCGCCGGTCCCTTTCCTTTACTGGGGCTGGGGGGAAATTGCCCAGGAAGGGTGGTTGCTGCCTTTACTAATTCATCAGTCGACTCGCTAAAGGTCTGCTTGGCCAAGTCTCGCGCTAGTTGTCATTCTGCTTCATCGATCAAAAATTCACTCTTTGGGCCTATCTGTTTCTTAGGTTGCCTTTTCTTAGTAAGGCCTTCTTGTGGGGCCTGCTTCCCACTTTGAGTCTCCAATGACTCAATCATGTCGTTTGGCGGAGCCGAACTTCTCGTGGTTCTGCCGCTCCCCGATGCTAGCTTCGCCTATTGGACTTTTCGTAGGTTGATCAGACCAGGTCCCTGCGGGTTTCTTAACCACTTGCTGAGGTTAAAAAAATGTAACGTCTTCGGGCCAGGCCCTAGTCACGTAGCAGTACGATAGGAGCAGATGGCTTCGTGGTCAACACGAAGTGAGCGCTGCTTGCTAAAGGAGGCTTCGAACGGTGTGTAATAGGAGATCAAAGAACTAACAGTTCAACTAAGTATATTTAAGAATACCGTCTGTCGAAGTCTGCTGTTTCCATCGCGGGAATCAGCAGTCTTTAAATACAGCATATCGCTTATCTCAGGTATGATCGATATTGCAAAACATTGTGTGTATCAACCGATAGCACACGAAACGATACTAGTATCAAACGATACTGTAAAACCAAACATAAAACAATGTGTGTATCAACCGATAGTACCCGAAACACTACAAGTATCAAACGATACTGTGAAACCAAACATAAAACAATGTGTGTATCAACCGATAGCACACGAAACACTACAAGTATCAAAGGATACTGTGAAACCAAACATAAAATTCTAGTAACCCGTACTGGTTACAATCGGTAGTTCCATACTTTGTTTGCACGTTGGTGAAATTTCTACTGTGTAACATGGCTGGTCGGCCCATCTCGTATGTAGGTCCCTGTCCTACCCATGCCCCTATTCCCAAGCCTGAGGTATCTGTGACTAGGCAAATTGGGTCTTTCCTCCGTATGTGTATAGGCCGCATGACTGGGTGATCAACAATTTGCTTTTTTACCATTTCGAACGTGGTCTGATGGGTGGTTGTCCATGCAAATTCGGCAATCTTTGTTATATCCCTTAATGGTACCGTTAGCATAGCATGGTGTGGAAGGAACTGGGCCACAAAGTTCACTATTCCTGGAAAGCCTTGCAATTCTTTCTTGTTTTGAGGTGTTTTCCAACTTGCAATAGAAGATATTTCCTGGGGCAATCCATGGATTCCTTCATTATCCACCATGTGTCCTAGTACTTCCAGTTTATCTGTAAATAACACTGACTTCTTTTTGCTTGCATAGAATTTTGCTTTTCTGAGTCGGTCACATACCTGCTGTATGTGTCTTTCATGCTCTTCTGATATGTCTGAGAATATAAGAATATCATCAATGTATACGCATACAAAGCGATGTAGGAATTCGCTCTGGAGGTCTTCCATTATTCGCAGGAAGATTGCGGGTGCATTCATGTCCCCTTGTAGCATTACTTTGCTGACAAACCCTCCCAACAGCGTTTTGAATCAATTGAACTTGGCACAGTCTTTGTCCACTCGTGTTTGGAAGTATATGTCGCTTAGGTCAATTTTACTCCTGAATTTCACTCGGTCTATTCAGATTGGAATCTATTGTTGGTTGGGAATGGATGGGCTATCAATGATTGTCTTGTCGTTTCGAACTTTCAGGTCCACCAGGGAGTGGATCCTGTTCTCTGACTTTGGTTGTACAAACATAGGTCCCACTCCAGGGACTTCCTGTTATATGATTAGTCCAGCCCAAAATTTCTCGTTTATCCAGTTCATGTGTTTCTCCTTGAATGCTTCTGGGATTGAGTAGGTTTATAACGTGTTTGGGCCAGCTCTAGTCACCTAGCGGTACGATAGGAGCAGATGGCTTCGTGATCAACATGAAGCCAGCGCTGCTTGCTAAAGGAGACTTCGAACGGGGTGTAATAGGAGGTCAAAGAAGTAACCGTTCAACTCAGTATATTTTAAGAATACCGTCTGTCGAAGTCTACTGCTTCCATCGCAGAAATCAGTGGTCTTTAAATACAGCATACCGCTTATCTCCAGTATGAGTGATATTGCAAAACAATGTGTGTATCAGCTGATAGCACACAAAACAATACAAGTATCAACTGATACTGTGAAACCAAACATAAAACAACCTAGTACCCGTACTGGTTACACTCCCAAAATGAAATAACAATTTCACCAAAATAAAACAACTTAATAAATCCTAATAGCCCGGTAAAACTACTATTCTCCCGAAAGTCTGCTTAGGACCCATCCTCATCGTCATCGCTATCCTGCAACAATCTCATATCGTCCTGCAACATCCATTCCGCCCCTTCTAACCATCTTTCCAAACACTCCCCATTTGGCACTCCGCGCATAAAACAACCTGACTCCCAGTAGTGTGGTAGGTCCACGAAGTTTCGTACTATCTGGTCCTCCCATTCCTCCGTCTCGACGTCGATTTGTTCACAATCTTCACCATGATCGATGTAGAATATCTTCCAGCATGCCTCTTCTGAAATGATTTCTCGGTAAAGCAGGTACCCCACAATGAGGTCTCGTCCCTTTATGCTAACATCTGGGTAGTTTGACATTTTTGTTTCTTTTGTGTAAGGATAAGTTTTGTAAGAGGGAAAGGTTTGTAAGAGGATAAGGTTTGGAGGTCTGGTAGTGTGGTCAGTTTTCTTCAGCAGTTTAGAGGGATGGTGGGTGGTATTTATGTTTAGGTGGTGACCTTGCTTAGATGTTGGCCTCGCTTAGGTGTCGGCCTCGCTTAGGTCTTTGGGGGAGGAGGGGTGCTGCTTAATTTTGGTTTCTTCCATCTCCCTGCAACCATCACGTTTTTCTGTGCTCAGGTAGCACCCGCTACCGAAGCGGAAAACATCTGACATTGTTGCTCCCCACATTCGTCCCGTCAATTCTGTTGTTATTTCTAGGCATTTGTTGCAGATGTGTATAAATAGTTGGTCTGTAAGGCATCGTCTAAGGATAATATCACGGTTCACCAACCATCCCATTAGCTGATGGCGCAGTCTTCAAGGTACATGCTCCTAGTTTGACATCGTAAGGCTGTTGGATGGTGTGTTCTTTCCTTTCGCCTTCCGCTAGTACTCAGCCTCGGCGAGCCGGGTTAGGTATGCTGCTTCATCTTCCATTACCCGATTTTCATCTTCACTGCATTCAAAATCGCTCTCAAAGTAGGCTGACCAGAATCCGTCCTGTATCCTGTGGTCCATGTCTGGATGCAGGTGTTGGATTTCTGGCAATGTTGGGCTCCACGCCACTGTCACATGGTTTATCATAGGTGGTAATTCTTCCTCTGGCTTGTTGTCTTCCCACCATTGGTTAACCAATTCCATCACATTTTCCAATCCTTCCAGGGGTTCCGAGCTATTCTCTGTTTCCGGGTACCCCACCCATTTCACTAGGAATTGGTCATGGTTATACTGTCTTCTATGGTCTCGTATGGTTTCCATTTCCCATTCCGGTTTTTCGTTAACCATGATCGTGGGTGGTTTTGCGTGGCTCCTGGCAGGGAAGGAGATCTCATCGTTTGGGCGGTATGTTTTCACGCTGGATGCAGGGAATATTGCTTCTCAGTTTCTGTACATTCTGCCATCCATTTCTACTGTCTAATTTTGTCTATGCTTATCGTATCCGATTATCTTGAATGGTCCACGCCAGCATGGTTGCAATTTCTTGCTACGTCCTGACTCTGTTGGGAATAAACTTCTGTATACCAGTAACAGATTACCCTTTCCTATTGGTGTATGGTGTCTGCATCGCTTTGCTGCTGTTCTCGTGCTTCTAAATCGTGCCATTTTAATCGCATTGAATGCCGCGTTCCGAATTGCTTGGTACCTGTTTAACAATTCGTCGGCAGCTGGTACTGCGGAGTTCTTGAAGTTTGCTAGGGGCAGTAGTGGGTAACTCCTTCCGTAAATGGCCTTATATCATGACATACGGTGAGTTTCTGACCATCCCGCATTCAGGTATGCTGCTGTCTCTGGTATGGCATCAAACCAATTGTTTTGTCTGGCGTTGACTAGGTTTCAGAGAGCTGTCTTCAACTCTCGAATTTTTCTTTCGACCTGTCCATTCCTTTCATGATGGCCTGTTGCCGCCTTGATATGCTCAATGCCTAACGATCGACACTGTTGTCCCCACACATGTCACTCAAATCTTGGATCTGCATTGCTTACTAGAGATGTTGGATAGCCATGGGGTGTAAATATCTTGTTGTGTAGAAGTTCCCAGGTTGTTATTGCTGTTACTTGCTTCCTTGTATGTATAAGCCACGTGAATCCTGAAAACCTATCTATCACAACTAGCATCGTATCGTATCCACATGAATTGTGGAAGGGTCCCGCAAAGTCAATGGCTATTGATTCGAAGATTTCCGACGGCAGGGTAATTGTCTGAGCCTTTCCTTCTGGCAATTTTGTAGGCTCCTTATTTACCTGGCATGTATGGCACTGGGTTACATATGCTCTAAAGTCTTTCCACATTTCAGGCCAAAATAGGTACTCCGTTGCGTACTGTAAGTTTCGTTCAACACTTTGGTAGCCTTTGTTGTGGATTTCGCTAATGACATATTGTCTTAACATCGTATTTCCGTATGCAGGGCCTTTCGGGACATACAGGCAGTCTTCCCTGTATCTGGTTTTTGCGTATAGCATTCCGTTTGCAACCTTGTAAGAGGACAAGTCTCCTGTGGAGTCCATATTCTCATTTACCTTCTTCCAAATTGGTTCCTTCCGGTCTGCTGCTACTATGTGTGCTCGGAACATTCCGATCATTTTATTTACTGTTTGTAAGGTGTCACATTCATCTTCTATCTCGCTTCCCCTGGTTGTCTCAGGTAGGTCTTGCTCCTCGTTGTCTTCCAGGACATCATATAGCCCGCGCCGGTATTCTGTCATCATCAGGGGCATTACTGAAACCATTGTCTCATTGGTAAGGCTTTCTAGCTGTTCCGCTCGTCTGATCGGGGGTGGGCTATCAGGTCCAGGCATTCGGAAAGCCGCTACTGTCTCGGTCGTAAGGTTTTCTATTGGTTCTGGCTCAAGCATTTGGAATGCCGGGGCTTCTGAGTTTAGCAGTGCTAAAATTGCATAAGGTCTGGGGGTTGGCTGGGCAAGGGTGGACAGCCCTTTTCCCGCACTGATTTGTCTTCTGCTGATCGGTTGTTGCCATTCCCAGTCTTTAATTTCGGGGTACTCCAGAGGCCTCAGGTCGATTTCTGTACTTGGGAGGCCCGGCCCTTCACCAAGCGGGTAAGGGGTCGATCTTCCCCATTGTCTAGGATGGTTGTTCGTGAATTTGATCTGGGTTTGATAATATAGGGAATGGTCCACGTAACAGTGTGAGTAGTGTAAGGTGCTATGTTGGAGTTCTTCCAGTGGCGTACTTCGCAGGGTACACTGGTCACCCCAATCCTTTCCTGCCGTGATTGGGCAGGGGCTTTCGGGAAGTACAGGGGCCTTGTTGGGGTACTCAGTATAGGACAAAGGAGGGCAAGTAGGGGAGAACTCATGCGTGGGCTCCATTGTGTTTGATTCTTGCTCCTAGACCGTATTATCCGAGATGTCATTCAATTCCTTCATATAATCATGGACATATAGTGGATTCAAGTCTGATTCTCCCTCATATACCCGGGAAAGGGCATCAGCTAAATAGTCTCCGCTTCCTGGTGCGTAGACTATTTTCACGTTGTATTTTCCCCAGGCACTTAGCCATCTCACCTGCTTTCTGCTAGGGTTCTTTGCCATTCGCAGGTGTGTTAAGGGTTGGTGGTCTTTAACTATCGTGAAGGAATTTCCCATTAGTACATTGTGGAACCGATTATGCGCTTCCACTATTGCTAAGGCCTCTTTGTCAGTGGTTCCATAGTTCATCTGAGCGTTGGTGAACTTTCTGCTGTGTAATGCGGCTGGTCGTGCCATCTCATAAGTGGGTCCCTGTCACACCCATGCTCCAACTCCTAAATCTGAGGCATCTGTAACCAACCAAATTGGTTCCTTGCTTCGTATGACTATTGGTCGCATGACTTCGTGATCGATAATTTGCTTTCGGACCATATCAAATGCGGTCTGGTAGGTCGTTGTCCATACGAATTCGGCATTTCGCGTTAAGTCAGTTAGGGGTGCCATCAACCTAGCATGTTGCGGGAGAAACTGGGCCACATAATTCACTATTCCAAGGAACCGTTGCAATTCCTTCTTGTTTTTTGGTGTCTCCCATGCTGCAATGGAAGATATTTTCTGGGGGGAGGCATGAATTCCCTCGTTGTCCACGATGTGTGCTAATACTTCTAACTTGTCCACAAAAAATACTGACTTCCTCTTGCTCGCATAGAATTTTGCTTTTCTGAGTCGATCACATACTTGGCATATGTGTTTTTCGTGTTCCTCTGATGTGTCTGAAAATATAGGAATATCATCAATGTATACCCATACAAAATGATGTAAATATTCGCTTCGGAGGTCCTCCATTATCCGCATAAATGTTGCTGGTGCATTCATGTCTCCTTGTAGCATTACCTTGCTCACAAACCCTCCGAACGGGGTTTTGAATGAGTTGAACTTAACACTGTCCTTGTCCACTCGTGTTTGGAAATATGCGTTGCTTAGGTCAATCTTGCTCCTGAATTTCGCTCGACCTATTCGGTTAAGGATCTGTTGTTGGTTTAGAATCGATGAACTGTCCATGACCGTGTTATCATTCCTTACCTGCACGTCCACCAGTGGGTGGATCCTTCTGTCTCATTTGGGTTGTACAAACATAGGTGCCGCTCCGGGAACCTCCTGTCGTACAATTACTCCACTTCGTAATTTCTCGTTTATCCAGTGTGTGAGTCTTTCCTTGTAGGCTTCTGGGATCGAGTATGTTGATTGGTTTCGTAGGTCAGTTGGATCTTTTAGCCGAATGTGGTCGCTAATCTTTTGTACAGCGGGTAGGGTTTCAGGGACCTTGTCCAGGAATACATCCTTGTATTCTTCCAACAATGTTGTTGTGTTGGTGTCTGACACAGCGGCTCGCAATTCCTCACTTGTTGGTTTCCACAGCACACGTAGTTTGTCATTGGGAAATTCCACTGCTGTATCCGCACACCTGATAAGAGCATTATGTCTTTTCAGGAATGGCATTCCAATCAGGGCATCGTATTTTGCCATGTTCCCTACCAACATCTCCTGATTTGTCCATTTCTTTTTTCCGATTCCTACGGTCAGTCCACATTTCTTGTGGCTTGAAGAGTGGGATCCTTTCATTGCCATATTGACTGTTGTTGGTTGGGGTAGAAGCTCCGTAGGGATGCCATGGGTAGAGATAAAGGTGGCACTTATTATGTCACAGCCAATTGTTCTCGTGTCGAATAGTACCTTTGCTGGGTGGCCTTCTATATGGATCGTTCCTTCAAGCGCGTCATGGGGCCTGATTGGCAATGTTGGTTGCATTCGGCGGCTTTCCATTTCCACTGAGTTAATTTCCACTTCGTCATATTTGGTTCCTTCCTTGTGGTTTGTGCTAGCCTCTTGCTTAGCGGCCTTTCCCTTTCCTTTTTTGGAGTAGCAGTCCTTTGCGTAGTGCCCCTTTTTTCCACATTCGAATCACATGCCTTCCTCGCGTCATTTCTGTTTCTTGTCCTTCTTGTCCTTTGAATCCTTGTGGTATGGTTTATCCTTCTTCGTATTGTCCCGCGATGACAATCCTTTGCTATTCCTTTGTTGTGGTACGCGGGTTCGGTAAACTCCTGTTTCATACAGGATAGCATCCTTCCATTCGGCCCGCTTGACTATCTTGTCAAAGGAATCACCCTCCTCCTCCATGGGTTCTACCTCTTGGCATGGTCTGGGATGCATTGCTTCATACAATCTTTGTCGCAGCGTATACTGAGACACTGTCCCAGTAGGCAATCGTCCATGATACATTAAGAGATCCGTCGCAACCAAGGTTATTCTTTCTGTTTTGCCATTTCATACTTGCTGGATATCCTGGAACCTTTTGTATAGTTCTTCCGTGTTTCGTGAGGATTGGAATCTCTCTCTCAAGTACTTTATCAGGGTCGTTCCCCAGATTTTTTCCCCACCCTCATAGTGGTTCATTGCTTGGTGGTATGCTTCCTCTGCCTTTCCGGTACAGAAGCTTCCAAAGTACGCTCCCCTTCCTTCCTTGGGTTTGTCCACTCCGTGTAGGGTGAGGTATTGAGAAGTTGTTATAACCCACTGGTCAAATACTTCAGGTTTTAAGTCGTCCTTTTCGCCCAAGAATGAGGGTGGCAGCAGAAGTTCAACTTTAGGTTCTGTGTGCCCGGCCCCTGGGCCGGGCGGTCTGGCGGATTCACTTTCGAATATATTGTGTTCGGACTCTTCGTCACTGGAGCTGTCGTCTGACAAGCTTTCTGGAGAACTGCTGGAGAATTCATCTGGTGGCTGTCTTTCTACCGAGTGATCTGATTCTTCTTCTTCGCCTTCATCCTTCTTAGGTGTCCCAACAGGTATGCTGTCTTTCTTCGGTGGTTGCGTCAGTCCCTTTCCTTTACTGGGGCTGGGGGGAAATAGCCCAGGAAGGCTGGTTGCTGCCTTTGCTAATTCGTCAGTTGATTCTCTAAAGGTCTGCTTGGCCAAGTCTTGCGCTAGGTGTTGTTCTGCTTCGTTGATCGAAAATTCGCTCTTTGGCCCTTTCAGTTTCTTGGGTTGCCTTTTCTTGGTAAGGCCTTCTCATGGGACCTGCTTCCCACTTTGAGTCTCCAGTGACTCCATGGTGTCGTGTTGGTGGAGCCAAAGCCTTCATAGTTCTGCCGCTCCCCGATGCTAGCCTCGCTGTTGGACTTTTCATAGGTTGATCAGACCAGGTCCCTGCAGGTTTCTTAACCACTTGCTGAGGTTAAAAAAATGCAACGTGTTCAGGCCAGGCCCTAGTCACGTAGCGGTACGATGGGAGCAGATGGCTTCATGATCAACACAAAGCGAGCACTACTTGCTAAAGGAGGCTTCGAAGGGGGTATAATAGGAGATCAAAGAAGTAACTGTTCAACCAAGTATATTTTAAGCATACTGTCTGTCGAAGTCTGCTGTTTCCATCGCGGAAATCAGGGGTCTTTGAATACAGCATAACGTAAATCACCGGGAAGCGAGCGATCCACTAGAAGCGAGATGGCCGGGTAACAACCAATTGACCCCGCACACCCTCCGGTGCAAGCTCTATAACTCACAACACAATGTCAAAAGTCAGGCAACGATCGAATATCCCATCTTTAACCCTCGAGCAACGCTATTCTGTTGCCTTAAAAGGTTTAGAAGACCTTACCTTTGGTTCTATTGAGAAAGCTGCTGAGGCTTACGGGCTGTCAAGGTCAAGTCTTGGCCGCCGCAAGAATGGACGCCGCAACCGCCAGGAAGCACATCAAGAGCAGCAGATCTTTACACCAGTTGCTGAAAAGGCTATGGTAAAATAGGTACTCAAGCGGGATGATTTTGGCTTCCCCCCACGAGTGGATCACCTTATGAGCATGGTAAAAACTTTAGCAAAAGAGGAAAAGGAACGGCAGGTGCAGGTTCGACATACTACGCAAGGCCTAAACCCTCCACAAATTCACCTGATTGGTAAAAACTGGATTACTCGATTTCTCAAGCGGCATCCAGTTCTAGCAGTAAAGTTTGCTAGCCGTATCGATCGACAGCGCGCATATTCAAGCAATCCACGGATCATCAATACCCACTTCCAAAAGCTTGGGAAAGTTCTCCGACAATACGCTTTTAAGCCAAGGGCGATAACGAATGTTGATGAAAAAGGATTTGTTATGGGTATCTCACCCCGGACGAGGGTTGTTACACGTCATGGAAAAAAAAATCCCCGGGTAAAGCAAGATGGAAAACGCGAGTTCCTCACAGCCCTGGAAGCCGCTTCCACTGATGGCTTTATTTTTCCACCATACCTGATTGGAAAGGGCAAAGTTCATATTTTTGATTGGTATAAAAATGTAGAAGAGGAGGATAAGTTGGCACGGTGGGCAGTGTCACCAAAGGGATGGACGGATAGCAAAATTGGATACGATTGGTTGACTATGGTTTACGACCCAATATCCCGAGCTCGATGTCCTGGGGAGCCCCGGCTCCTTATTCTTGATGGACACGTCTCTCATATTAACTACAAGTTTTTCTCTTATTGCGAGAGGAATGATATTGTGGTTTTTTGTCTCCCTCCTCATTCAACGCATCTCCTGCAACCTCTCGATGTTGGGCTCTTTTCACCGCTGCAGACTCATTACCGAAAGGCTGTTGAGGACTATTTTCTTACTACCTCTGTGGGTATTAATCGCGATATTTTTTTTCCTCTTTATAAAGCAGCGCGTCTCCGTGCCTACACTATCCACAATGTGACGAAGGCGTTTGAGAAAACTGGCATCTGTCCCTTCAATGCTCGGCCTGTATTGAGCGAATTGGGGGCTATGAATGCCCTGAACCCAGCAGTTGAAAACCCCAAGGTACTCAGCAAGGGCAGCTTCTCGCTTGAGCGTACTCCTTACACAAAATGCGAGCTCAGACAACAGACAAACCAAGCACTTACCTTCATTAAAACTGCATCTGAAGGAGATATCTGCAAACTCATTCTTCACTTCTCCCATACAGCAGAGTATATGACAGTACAAGCGGATATTGCAAATGCAGAAGCTCAAAAGGTGAGAGAGGCAGTAAAGGCTGTTCGGCCATCAAAAAAGGACTTGCGCCGGCTTGGGAAGGGGAATCTGGCAGGTGTACTAAGCGGAGAAGCAATCTTGCAGGGTATTAAAGAACGGGAGGAGAAACAGTCTAAAAAGGTGGCAAAAAAAAAAAGGCCTAGCACTACAATCAATCCAATCATGCTCCATACACCTACTTCAGAGAGAGGGGCACTTCCAAAATTTCGCTTCAACCGAACACCATCTCGAGCAATACATTTTCAAACTCCTTTACAACCTCCTACATCATCACCAAATACTGCTCACAATGAGTCCAGCGACTCCGATGATTCATTCATTTCCATTGACGAATTTGAGCCAGAATATCGCCAACGCCCAACTACAGTCTGTACCCGACTAGCACCAATCTTAAAGACTCCTCAGAATCCCAACAGGTGACTCCCAGACCGCCCTCTAGGTATGGCCTTGCGTTCAAGGAAATAAAGGTTTGTGATCAAGTCTCCATAGTTTTTAGAGCCCGGAAGCTAACCTTCTAAGGTCAATTTATTGTTTCTTAGTCTTGGGAGAAGGTGTTTATTGGTTTAGGGCAGTAGTTGGGTCATTGAATGTATCTATCGTAGGGGAGGGGCTCGGAAATTTGATGTCGCAATACGCACAGACATTGGCACGGACACTGCTCGCTTCTAGTGGATCGCTCACTTCCGGGTGTTTTACGTTATTGCGTATCTCCAGTATGAGCGATATTGCAAAACAATATGTGTATCAGCTGATAGCACATGAAACAATACAAGTATCAACCGATACTGTGAAACCAAACATAAAACAATGTGTGTATCAACTGATAGTACACGAGACAATACAAGTATCAAACGATACTGTGAAACCAAACATAAAACAACCTATTACCTATAATGGTTACAAGGTTGGTTGGTTCTTTAGATCAGTTGGATCCATTAGCTGAATATGATGGTTAATTTTTCATATAGGGGGCAGCGTTTCAAGAACCTTGTATGGGAATACATCCTGGTATTCTTTCACCAGTGTTGCTGAGGGTGCGTCCGAAATAGTGGCTCAGAACTCCCTGCTTGTTCATTTGCCTAGTACACACAGTTTGTCATCAGGAAACTCCACTGCTGTGTCCCCACATCTGATAATGGCATTGTGTCTTTTTAGAAATGGCATTCCAATCAGGGCCTTGTATTTTGCTAAGTTTCCTACCAACATCTCCTGATTTGTCCATTTCTTTTTTCTGATTCCTATGGTCAGCCCACATTTCTTGTGGCTTGAAGAGCAGGATCCTTTCATTGCCATGTTGACTGCTGTTGGTTGGGGTAGGGGTTCCATGGGTATGCGGTGGGTAGAGATAAAGATAGTGCTGATGATGTCACAACTGATTGTTCCTGTATCGAATAGTACTTTTGCTGAATGCCCTTCAATGTGGATTGTTCCTTCTAGAGCATCATGGGGCCTAACTGTCAGTGCTGGTTGCGTTCAGAGGCTTTCCATTTCCACTGAGTTAATTTCCACTTCGTCGTATTTGGTCACTTCCATATGGTTCGGGCTCGCATCTCGCTTAGCTGTTTTTCCTTTTCCCGCTTTGGCATAGCAGTGCTTTGCCTAGTGCCCCTTTTTCCCACATTCAAAACATGTGCCTTCATCGTGTCATTTCTCTTTTTTATCTTACTTATCTTTTGAACCTTTGCATTTTGGTTGTTTCTTCCTTGTGTTATCGCGTGATGACAATCCTTTACTGCTCCACTGCTACGGTATGTGCATTTGGTAAACTCCGGTTTCATACAGGGTGGTGTCCTTTCTTTCAGCTTGTTTGACAATCCTATCAAAGGGTCTCCATCCTCTTCCCCAGGTTCTACCTCCTGGTATCGTCTGAGATGAATTGATTTGTATAGTCTCTGTTGCAGTGTATATTGAGATACTGTTTTGTTGGGCTATCGTCCCTTGTACATTAGGAGATCCATTGCGACCATCGCTATTCTTTCTGTTTTCCCATTTCGTACTTGTTGGATTTCCTTGAACTTCTTATGTGGTTCTTCCATGTTTCGCAAGAATTGGAATCTATCTCTCAGGTACTTTTTCAGGGTCATTCCTCCAGTTTTATCCTTACCCTCGTAGTGGTTCATTGCTTGGTGGTATGCTTCCTCCCTCTTTCCTGTAGAGAAACTTCCAAAGTACGCTGCATTGCCTTCCTTGGTTTTGTCCACATTGTGCAGGGTAACGTATTGGGACACGGTTGTAACCCATCAGTCAAATACCTCTGCTTTCAAGTCTTCCTTTTGGCCCGAAAATGTGGGTGGTAGAGGAAATCTGACCTTGGGTCCTGGTCGCCCGGCCCCTGGGCCAGGTGGCGTGGCAGATTCCTCTTCGGGCATACTGTGGTAGGACTCCTCGCTACTAGAACTGTCATCAGATGAGTCGTCTGGTGAATGGTTTAGTCATTCTTCTGCTACCCTGTGGTCTGATGTCTCTTCGCTGTTGTCTTCATTCTTTGAGGTCTGGACAGGTGAGCTTTCTTTCTTTGATGGTTGTACCGCTGCCTTCCCTTTGCTGGGGGGTGAGGGGAAGAGCCCTGGGGGCCTCATTGCTTTCCTTGCTAATTTGTCCGTTGATCCACTCAAGGTCTGCTTAGCCAAATCTTGAGCTAGTTGTCTCTCTGCTTCGTCAATTGAAAAATCGCTCCTTGGCCCTTTTGGTTTCGTGTGTTGCCTTCTTTTGGTAAGGCCTGATCATGGGACCTGCTACCCACTTCAAGTCTCTCATGACTCAATGGTGTCATGTTGGCGGGGCCGTACATTTCGTGGTTCTGCTGCTCCTCACTGCTAGCTTCAATGTTGGACCTTTGTAGATTGATCAGGCCTGGTCCAGGCAGGTTTCTGACGACTTGCTAAGGTTAAAAAATTGTAATGTGTTCAGGCCAGGCCTTAGTCACATAGCAGTACAATAGCTTCTTGATCAACAAGAAGCGAGCGGTGCTTACTAAAGGAGTCTTCGAACGGGGTGTAATAGGAGATCAAAAGGTAACCATTCAACCAAGTATATCAAGAATCCTGTGTGTCGAAATCTGCTGTTTCTATCATGGAAATCTACGGTCTTTAAATACTGCATATCGGTTATCTCCAGTATGAGCGATATTTTCAAACTTTGTATATATCAGTTGATAGTACATGAAACAATATCAGTATCAAGCAATACTGTGAAATCCAACATAGAAACATTGTGTATATCAACCAATAGCACACAAAACAATACAAGTATCAAACAATACTGTAAAGCCAAACATAAACTAACCTAGTACCCATACCAGTTACAGGATATGAAGCCTTGAACGAAATAACTATGGAAGCTATCAATGATGAAGAATACAAAAAATAAATACCCAGAAGCATGGCCAGCAACTGAGAAATCGATGAGATAATGAAGGTCTTGAAGGGAGGCCTAAAGCAAATAAAAAATATAGCCCTTGGACTAAGCCAGGTAGAGAACAAATACCTATGGTATGATAACAAGATAAGGCTCCTGGATGAGAAAGCTTTATGAAGGGAAAGGATAAGAAGAAATCACGACATCCCACAAGTAGGACATTGTGGAACGGCAAAAATGACAGTGTTGAGTCAGAGATTATACTACTGGTGATCGATGCGCGACGATATGAAAAAATACATGTAGAATTATGACACATGTCAATAAACAAAAACAGTTAAACACGTACTCTACAGACTGCTCAAACTGCTCGAAACTCCTGAAAGACCATGGCAATTCATAGCTATAGATTTCATCACAGAACTACCCCAGTCAAATGGTCATGATGCCATATGGGTCATTATCAATCGACTTGTGAAAATGGGCCACTTTATACTATGCAGAATGGATATGACGGCACGACAATCCTTCCATTTGTTTAAAGACCAAGCCTTTAGACTCCACAGTCTACCAAAAGATATTACTTCCAACTGACGATCACTATTTATATCAGAAGTATGGAATGAGATCACGTGACAATTAAGTATCAGCTGACACTTGAGTATGGCCTTCCATGCACAAACCGATAGGCAGACTAAACAAACAAACATGATATTAGAATAGTATCTGTGAGCCTACGTTAGCTACCAACAGAATAACTAGATGGACTTGTTATACATAGCGGAAGTTGCATACAACAATGGGTAACCAGAGATGATAAGAATATCACCCTTCTTGGTGAATCACGAATACGGCCCATCATTTGTCCTGGCAGAATACCAAGTGCCCAGGAAGATAACAAAGGCCTATGACATGATAATGATACACAACATCTTACAAGACGAAATAACTCTAGCACAAATAAGTCAGCAGGAAAAAAGCAATAAGCACTGGAAGCCTGACCCCAACCTTGCTGTCAATGACAAGGTGTGATTGATATCACGCAATATCTGGACTATGCAATCTTCAAAGAAGCTGGACTACAGGAAACTTAGACCATTCAAGATAACTGAATAGGTCAGATTTCAAGCATATAAACGCAACTTCTCCATCTCAATGAAACAGACTCATCCAACATTCCATACCAGCCTCCTCAAACCCTATCAAGAAAACTCTTTTTCCCTCACAGAGAAAACTTTACCCTCCGCC
Organism: Tuber magnatum; assembly: GCA_003182015.1. NCBI lineage: Eukaryota > Fungi > Ascomycota > Pezizomycetes > Pezizales > Tuberaceae > Tuber > Tuber magnatum. The sequence goes on along the minus strand of PYWC01000090.1, from coordinate 309,883 downwards.
TATTCACATAGATGGAGAAGACAAATAAAAACTCACAGAAATAATTGACCCTCACTTGCACTACAGTAAACTCCAATACTATACTAAGTGGACCAGTTATTCCTGTGAACACGATAGAGAGTGGTACCCTGCCACGAACTTTAACCATACACCAGAAGCAATTCAACTATTCAATAAACTTTACTCCAACAAGCCCGAGGTACAAAACCACTGTTAAGACAGAACAAAACAAGGAAGAATGAGCGAAGGGGATGGACCTGTCACTCCCGTGCCTTACTGAACAACAGAAAGAACACAACCATACATTCTTCCCAGAATGCTTCGATGATGAGTGCCAAGTGCACATAACCAACAAATCCAGCTCGGGCTACTGGCCCCAATGGAGCCACCACACCCAACCCAAGACTAGCCCGTTGGGCTCACTAGAGCCCAAACTGGTGGTATTGATTGAATATCCAAAACCTGCCTCTGAGACGAAGCAAAAGAGAAAGAGAGGGGCAGTAAAAACAAAGACCCTTACAAGCTGACAACAATCGCTACGGAGCCACACCGGAAATAAAGAACAAAGCCCAACTATGACAGAAGCTGACTCCCTAGAGGGCCCGCAGAGAATAGTGGCAGACAGTGTGAATTAGAAAGAAACCCGGAGAGCAAAAATCAGGAAACTACAGAAGAAGAAGAAAGAGGGGGAGAGACAAGGAATGCGATTGGAATAAGAAGCAATCGCAGAAAGAGTGAGGGTGGGGCTGGCAGAATAAAAGGTCAGCTTCTTTCAGGAAGGGATGAGAAAGAAGGAGAGAAGAATCAAGAGCATAGAACTACTCTTGCAAGAAACAAAGAGGTGGATGAGCAAGACAGCCTGCCAGATGTTGGAAGTAGTGGGAGATGAAGGCTTGGAGTAGCCTGATAGGACTCCTGCTAGAGGAAGAGGGGAGCATATGTCATAATCTGGCTAGAGAAGTGCCAGCCAGGTGACGGAAGCAAGGAACAGGTTTCCCGTATGACCTCAGTTAGACGTCATGGGGCTAAATTATGATTTCATACACATGACCTTGTTAGTAGGTCATAGGGCTCGTTTATGTTTAAATTGATGTTTCACATATGACCTTGTCAGTAGGTCATGTGTTTAGTTATGTTTTGATTATGTTTTGCACATGACGTATAGTGGACGTCATGGGAAGAGCCTAGACCAGCTGGTAAGGCTTACCGGCAAGGCAGACTTGTGTATGTTTTGCACATAATCTCATTAGTAGGTCATCTAGTTTGTTTATGTGGTTGATTTATATTGTGATTGATTTATGTTTCTCACACGACCTCGTTTAGAGGTCTTGGAATTGTTTTATATTTTGTGCACATGACTCAATTGAGTCATACGATATTATAACTGATTTCATACCTGATCTTGGTTGAGGATCAGGGCAGGGTTAGGGTTGTGGGAAAAGGCCTATATGAAGGCTGGGTTTTTACAGGTGGGTTAGCTCTTCACACAACCATCTACTATTATTTCCTACCTACTACTTTACACTCTTTACAATACAAAAACCTTTATGCTCCAAACCTTTCCACTATGCGGACAAGGCATAGAGTCAAGAGCTTATCCGCTATACAGATTAACCTAATGATATAATAACCCAGACTCTCAGCACTGGTGAGAAACTGATTCTTATGTTGGGATACTAAGATAGGGCCAAGAGACTCGAGAAGCTGCTGGACACCGCACAGCACAGTTCAGAAGAAGAAGAAGGTTGTTACCTGTCATGAGTACAACGAGTAGTGGGAAACTATAACGTAATTGCTACAAAGGCTCACAACATTTTACGAGGAAAGAAGACATAAAGTTTGTATCATATAACAACTATATTGATAAGATCTCTTCTCTATTACTGATAATGTCTTGATAGCTTAGAAGATACCTCAATATTTATATTCCCCATCTGCGTATTTACAGGCTATTTAATCCTCCCTGCTTATCCTATATTTTCGCAGTGCAAACTATATAGATCCTGAAAACCTTTATCCTACTTGACTTTAGCTCCTATGAACATTCATTTATTTTGGAAAGAGTGTTCCCACCTATCTTCTAATAGAGTCCATATTTCTACAGTTACTTGAACCATGTTACTGTAGTAAGAAACTACTAGTCCTTTTTCTACATACAGAATAATCAGCTCCAATTGCAGTCTTATTAATGCAGTTAGATTCCTTATCCTTCTCTATTGATATCAGTATAAGTGATTTTTTCTCTTATCACACCAATAACAGATTGGTTAGTACTCATAACTGGTTTCCTATCATGTATCTATTACAAATAAGACAAACTAGCATAGTGTAAGGGGCGTGTCCTATAATCATTAGCAAAATGTCACATGTTCAATCTCAGGCTCTACTAGAGTATTTAGAGAATGGGATAATTTCTACCAATACGACTGCAATACAAAACTCTGAATTATACTACTACTAAAGGTCACTGACAAAGGGATTTTCACCAGATCTTCAAGAGAAGATTCTCAGCTATCCTCATAAGGTTGAACAAATTGATTCAGTCAGTTGGTTGTGGAAATAAATGCATGCAATAATCCCTCAGCTGCACCTACTAACAGAAGCCAACCAGGGGGTTGCTTGGCTACTCCAATAAGAGTCCCTGAGTCCAGCAAATGCATTAAGATAGAGAAGCATGTCAGTTGGTGGAGTAATTCGGAGGAAATCCTGAAGTGAGAATAACACCCAAGGGGTGATTGTTTATTCACATCTAAAGGCATGACAAGACAGAGCCAGTATAGGGCCTACTATGCAAAATGTTGACCCTGAGCATCATGAGGGCTAAACACCATTGGCACAATAAGAAAGACATATACTTCCTGCAGGTTAACACAGGTGGATGATAGATCTAACTACATTGTTAAGTATATCATCAGAGCGGATCTGTAATGTGCTCGGGTGGGGCCCTAGTAATGTAGCAGTACGATAGGAGCAGATGGCTTCTTGATCAACAAGAAGCGAGTGCTACTTACTAAAGGAGTCTTCAAACAGGGTGTACTGGGAGATCAAAGAAGTAATCGTTCAACCAAGTATATTAAGAATACTGTCTGTCAAAGTCTGCTGTTTCTATCGTAGAAATCAGCAGTCTTTAAATACTGCATATCGCTTATCTCCAGTATGCGCGATATTCTAAAACTTTGTATGTATCAACTGATAGCACACGAAACAATACAAGTATCAAACGATACTGTGAAATCAAACATAAAACAATGTGAGTATCAACCGATAGCACACGAAACGATACAAGTATCAAGCGATACTGTGAAACCCAACATAAAATAACCTAGTATCTGTACTGGTTACACTCCCAAAATAAAATAACAATTTCACTAAATAAAATAACCTAATGAAATCCTAATAGTCAGTAAACTGGCTATTCTCCTGAAAGTCCCCATAGGACCCATTCTCATCGTCATCGCTATCCTGCAACAATCTCCTGTCGTCCTGCAACATCCATTCCACCCCTTCCAGCCATTTCTCCAAGCATTGCTGACAGGGTGCTTCGCGCACAAAGCAACCTGATTCCTGGTGGTGTGGTAAATCGGTCCAGTGCCAGACCGTCTGGTCCTCCCACTCCTCCGTTTCGATATCGATCCGTCTGTAATCATAGCAGTAATCGACGTAAAATATCTCCCAGTATGCCTCCCATGGAATGGTTCCACTGTGCAGTAGTTCTCCGACTATGATATGTTATCCCTTGATGCTTATTTCTTCGTAGTCTGACATTTCTTAGCTTTGTAAACGGATAAAGGTTTCTAAGAGTGGTGTGTCTTGTGACGGTTTCCTTTCAGTTTGTAGATCTGATAGTAAGGCTATTTTTCTTCAGAGAGGTTTTAGGAACAGTGGGTGGTATTTGTGTCTAGGTGTTGACCTTGCTTTGGTGTTGACCCCGCTTAGGTGTTGACCTCGCTGAGGTGTTCAGAGGACGGTGGGTAGTACTTCATCTCAGTTTCTTCTGTCTCTATACACATCTCACATTTTTCCGTACTCAGGTAATATCCACTTCCAAAGCGGAACATGTCAGACATTGTTTTGCCCCACATCTGTCCTGTTGACTCAGTTGCTATTTCTAGGTATTTGTTGCAAATATGTATGAATAGTCGGTATGTAAGGTATCGCCTAGGGATAATTTCACAGTTCACCAACATTCCTATTAGCTTATGGCGCAGTCTCCACGGTACTTGCTCATAGTTTGACATCATAAGACTGTTGGATAGTGTGTTTCTTTCTTGGTTATTCCCAGTATTCGGCTTCGGCTATCTGTTCTAGTTACCCGGCTTCATCTTCCATTACCTGATTCTCGTCTTCACTGTTTTCGAACTTGCTTTCAAAATGGGCTGGCCAGAACCTGTCTTGTATCCCTTAGTCTGTGTCTGGGCAGATGTGTTGGATTTCTGGCAGGGTTGGGCTCCACGCCACCGTCACATGGTTTATTGTAGGGGGTAGCTCATCCTCTGGTTTGTTGTCCTCCCACCATTGGTTTACTAGTTCCATTGCGTTTCCTAGTCTTTCGATAGGTTCCAAGCTATTTTCCATTTCTAGGTATCCCACTCATTTTACGAGAAACTGGTCGCATTCATACTACCTTCTCTGGTCGCGTATCGTTTCCACTTTCCATTCTGGTTTTTCATTAACTACGATCGGAGGTGGCTTTGTGTGCCTTCTTCTGAGAATGGAGGTATCGTTGTTAGGGAGCTATCGTTTGACAGTGGATGCGTGGAATGTCGCCTGTCTGTTCCTGTAGATTCTGCCGTCCATTTCCACTCTGTAATTTCCCGTATGGTCGTCATATCCCATTATTTTAAATGGTCCTCGCCAGCATTGTTGCAGTTTCCTACTTCGTCCTAATTCAGTCATAAATAGACTTCCAGAGAATAATAACTGATTTCTTATTCCGATTGAGGTATGGTGTCTGTATTGTTTTGCTGCGGTTCTCGTACTCCGGAATCGCGCTAGTTTGATCCGATTGAACACCATGTTTCGGATTGCTTGGTGCCTGTTTAACAATTTGTCGACTGCTGGAACTACGGAATTCTTGAAATTCGTCAGCGGGAGTAGTGGGTAGTTTTCACCATAAACAGCCTGGTATGGTGACATACCAAGAGTTTCAGACCATCCAGCATTTACGTACGTGGCCATCTTGGGTATGGCATCAAACCAATTGTTCTGTGTTGTATTGGCTAGGTTTCGAAAAGCTGTTTTTAATTCTCCGATTTTCCTTTCGACTTGTCCATTTGTCGCATGGTGGCCTGGTACTGCTTTGATGTGCTCAATTGCTAGCCATCGACACAGCTGTCTGCATAGATGCAATTCGAATTGTGGGTCTGCATCGCTGCTACGGTTTCCCACTACTCGTGTTACTTGCGACAGGTAACGACCTTGGTTGGTTCTTCCGAACTGCGCAGTACGGTGTACTAGAACTCCTCGAGTCTCTAGGCCCTATCTTAGTATTCTTACGTAAGAATTGGTTTGTCACCAGTGCCGAGAGTATTGGCCTTTGATTTGGTCAACACAATCTGCGTAGCGGATAGGTTCTTGACTGTAAAGCCGATCTGTCTAGGGGATGAGATTGGAGCGTAAAGGTTTTTATATTGTAAAGATCGTAAAGTAGTAGATAGGAAATAAAAGTAGATGGTTGTGTAAAGAGCTAACCCATCTGTGAAAACCCGGCCTTTATATAGGCCTCTTCCCGCAACCCTAACCCTGCCCTGATCCTCAAGCCAGGTCAGGTGCGAAATCCATCACCTGACTCTCATAAGTCATGTGCGCAAATATAAAACATCCCATGACCTCTAAGTGACGTCATGTGCGAAAACATAAATCCAATGGAATATAAATAAACCAACCACATGACCGACTAATGCAGTCACACGCGAAACATAAATGAGTCTGCCTTGCCCATAAGCCTTACCGGCCAGGCTAGACTCTCCCCATGACGTTAACTGTACGTCATCTGCGAAATGCAATTAACATAAATGAGTCTGCCTTGCCGGTAAGCCTTACTGGCCAGCCTAGACTCTCCCCATGACGTTAACTGTACGTCATGTGCGAAATGCAATTAACATATATGAGCCCCATGACCTGCTAATGAGGTCATGTGCGTAAAACCAATTTAAATATAAACAAGCCCCATGACTTGCTAACAAGGTCATGTGCGTGAAAGAATCATAACTTAACTGTATGACGTCCAAGCGACGTCATATGCGAAACCTGTTTCCTCGCCGCCGTCACCTGGCTAGCGCTCCTCTAGCCAGATCATGACATTAGCTCCCCTCTCCCATATCCTCAGTCCCTGAGGATACGTCTTATCCTCTTCTCCTTCTCCTTTCTTCAACTCTTGTGGCGTACCCCCTCATGCATTGTTCATGCCGGAACGCATTCTGGTATTCCGCAAGGATCCAATCCTCCATGTCCCTTCTGTTCCTCCTTTCCCGGTCTGTTTTTTCTCGCTGTTCCTCCACCATCCTTTTCAACTCTCGTAATCTGTAGACGGTTTTTCTCAGCCAGTTGACCGTCGTTTGCAGCTTCTCGATCCTCCTTTTTTGCTGCGTTATCGTGTCGTCCTGAGTATGAATTGTCTCCCGGAGGACCTCCTGGAGCTCAAAAGAGACTTTGTGCCCCCCCCTCTTTCTCGGCTCCATCCACGGAGCTTGTTGTTCCGCTTTTTTCTGTTGCTGCTGGTGGTAGGGGCAGAACCTACGCATGCAGTTCTGCCACTTGATTTTGTGATGTTTGGACTGTGTCGGGGCCCCTGTTTCGTCTCCTTCCCAAGTTTGCTTGTCCCAGGAATTCGCCCATTCCTGGTCACTGTCCGAGTCTCCGGTTTGGGTGGTCTTTCTCGGCCACCATCTGTGTCTATCCTTCGCATCCTTGTGGATCACGCAGTTGTCATGGCTGCATGCCGTCCATGATTCTTTTGCGTGGTTGTTCCTCTCAACTGCCGCTTCTTCTGTCTCTTTTTGCACCAGGTGCAAATTTTGTTCGAATTCTTTGCGGTCCTCAACCACTGCGCAACCGTTTTCTTCCGCTTCAGTGCGGACGGTTGGTTGCTGGTTCGTGCGGGTAGCCCTGCTAGAAGAGGAGGACGACATCCTTAGCGTTGGTAAAGTTTGTGGCTGGATACCACTCTTGATCGTGTTTCGGGGAATAACCAGTCCACTTAGCACGGTACTGGAGTTTACCGTAGTATAAGCAAGAGTCGATTATTTCTTCGAGTTCGTATTCTTCTTCTCCATCTATGTGAATAGGCGGAGGGGGAAGTCTTTTTCGTGAGGGAAAAGAGTTTTCTTGTTAGGGCTCGAGGAGGCTGATGTGGAATGTTGGATGAGTTTGTTTCATCGAGGCGGAAAGGGCAAGTTTATATGCTCGCGACCCGGCCGTTCGATTATTTTGAATGGTCCAAGTTTCTTGTAGTCCAGCTTCTTCAAGGGTCTCATGCTCCGGATATTGCGCGGCATCAACCACACCTTGTCACTGACCATGAGGTTTGGGTCTGGTTTCTGGTGCTTATCACTCGTTTCCTTTTGACTCATTTGTGCTAAAGTCATTTCGTCCCGTAACATGTCGTGTACCCTTATCATATCGTCAGCTTGCATTATCCTTCGCCGCACTTGTTATTGTGCCGGGTCGAATGAGGGGTTGTATCCATAGTTCGCAAAGAAGGGTCTGGTCTTTATTGTTTCTTGTCATCCATTGTTGTATGCGAATTCTGCCGTGGATAGGAACTCTGTCCAATTGTTCTGCTGATAGTTGACGTAGGCTCACAGATATTGTTCTAATATCCCCTTCGTTCTTTCGGTCTGGCTGTCCGTTTGTGGGTGGAAGGCCATGCTCAAGTGTCGGCTGACACTTAGTTGTCATGTGATTTCTTTCCATACGTCCGACGTGAAGAGAGATCCTCTGTCAGAGATAATGTCTTTTGGTAGGCCTTGGAGTCTAAAGACCTGGTCTTTAAACAGGTTGAAGAATTGTCGTGTAGTCATATCGGTCCTGCATGGTATGAAGTGCGCCATTTTCGCAAGTCAGTCGATAACGACCAAAATGGCATCATAACCATTCGATTCGGGTAGTCCGGTGATGAAATCCATAGCAATACATTGCCATGGTCTTCCAGGAGTTTCGAGCGGTTTGAGCAGCCCGTAGGGTCCGTGCTCAACCATTTTCGTTCGTTGACAGGTGTCGCAATTCTTCACACATCGTTTGATATCGTCGTGCATCAACGGCCAGTAGTACGATCGTTGAATTAAGGCTGTCGTTTCTGCCGTTCCACCGTGTCCCACTGGTGGCATGTCGTGATTTCTTCTAATCGTTTCTGTTTGTAAGCCTTCTTCATCCAGGAGCCTTATCTTGTCGTCATACCATAGGTATCCATCTTTTTCCCAGTATAGCCCGAGGGCTAAACCTTTTATTTGTTTTAGGCCTTCTTTCAAGGCCTTCTTTATCTCCTTGATTTCCTGGTCGCTGGTGGTCTTTCTTTTTATCCATTCTTCATATCCATCGTCGTTGCTTGTGGCCGTGGTTATTTCGTTTAGGGATTCATACCCGCTATCTTCGTCTTCTTCTTTTGCGAAGTACCTCTCTTTAGGGAGAAGTATTCATTGTCGTTGCGACTGTGTTTCTTCCTTGTTGGGGAAGTCCTCCGTCCTCTGAGTCAATGCGTCTGGCTTTCCTCCTTCTTTTTCTCGCCAGTATTCGATTTAAAGGTGGTATTGGCTTAATGTCTCGCTCCACCTAATCTGTCATCCATTGAGTTCTTTGGTGGTAGTAAACACTAGTAGGTTCTTGTGGTCTGTGATAACGCAAATCACATGTCGACTTCCTAGCGTGTACTTCCTCCAGTTCTTACCTACTTGAACAATGGCTAACTATTCTTTGTCGTGAATGTCATGGTTTTACTCTGCCTTTGACATTGTTTTTGATCGAAACGCAACCAGTCTCCATAATCCGTCCTCTCCCTGCTGGACGAGGATGCCGGAGCATACGTAGTTGGATGCGTCCATCTCTATCATGATGGGTAGCGTGGGGTCGAAGTGTCGTAATATCGGTGTCGTAGTAAGTTGCTTTCTCATATTGTCGAATGCTTGTTGTTGTTTTTCTCCCCATTCCCATTTGACTCCTTTCAATGTCGTATCGTAGAGCGGTTTAGCTACTCTGCTAAATCCTTCAATGAATCCCCAGTAGAAGTTGCAGAAGCCCACGAAGCTTTGCACTCCTTTTACACTCTTAGGTGCCTTCCAGTCATCGATAGCCGCCGTTTTGACTACATCGGTTTGCACTCCTTCCGCGTTAATGATAAATCCAAGGTATTCGACTTCGTCTGTATGGAAGTCGCATTTCGCAGGCTTTAGTTTGACCTTGGCTTCTCTCAATGCCTGTAAGACATTCCGTATATCTCCGTGGTGTTGCTCCATGTTGTCTGAATAGATGAGGATATCGTCCAGGTAGACAACACAACATATGTCCAGGTATTTGCTCAACTTGGAGTTGATCTATCGTTGGAATATCGCTGGTGCATTGGACAATCCAAAGGGCATGACTAAATATTCGAATAATCCGTATCGCGTCTGGAAAGCCATTTTCCATTCATCTCCTTCAGCTATTCTTATGTTGTGATATGCGTCCTTGATATCCAACTTCGTATAGTGCTTGGCCCGTCCTAGTTAGTCCAGTGCTTCGTCGATCAATGGTAGAGGATGCCTATCCTTTTGTGATACCGCATTCAGTCCCCGGAAATCCACGCAAAGTCTCAGTTTCCCATCTTTCATTTTGCCAAATAGGATAGGTACCCCTGCTGAGGAGGACGATGGTCTGATCCATTGCCTGGCCAGGTTCTGTTGGAGGTATTCGCACAGCCCCTTCAACTCTTCTTCCCTTAACGGGTAGACTTTCATGAAGAGGGCTGCCTTTCCTTCCCCTGGCTTGATCTCATGATCTTCGCTTTTGTGTGTGGGAGATCCGTCCTTTCATTTTCTTCGAATATCCCAAGATAGTCGTGATATTCTTTCGGAACCAGTTGCCTCCGAGTTAATTTCTTCTTCTTGGCTTCTTCCTTTACCGCTAGTCGCGTGCTAATCGTTGACACTTCTGCGATTGTTGGTTCGTCTTCTTCTTCGTCACATCAGAGGATCCTAGTCTCTTTCCCTCTCTGGTAGAGTTGACTGAAGGCCTTTGCTGATATGAAAGATATGCTCAGGGGTTTCTCTTCTGTCGTTTCAGTGGAGGTGTTGTCCTTCGGGGTTCCTCGTCCGGTGCTGCTGAATCCTTCCTGGCCTCTTTTGGTCTTGTCCAGGTCTCGGACTTCGCAGAGCTCTCTGGTATCAATATTTTCGATAATCATCGGAGCTATGCAATCTCCTTTTTGAATCGTATAGTCCTCATCCTTCAGGTTTATTAGTGAGGGCCTGTACCTCACCCCTATAGTCCGCATTGATCACTCCCGAGCCTGCGGTAATCCCGTGTCGGGTGGCCATACCACTGCGTGGAGCGATTCCTGCATAGGTGCCGTCAGGTAGTCCCACCGCAACTCCTTTTGGTATCATCTTTTGTCCTCTTGCAGGGACCATCATGTCTTCCGTGCTGTACAGGTCATGACCTGCTGCCTTTGTAGATCCTCCTGTTGGTTTTTTGGCATTTGAGTGTAACACTTGTACCCTTATGCCTTCATTGTAAGGGATCACTTCTTCATGTTTGGTGTTTATGTGGAGGATCTGCATCCTCAGGTTCTCTCTGATTGCTTGTTCTTCGGGGATTGTTTCGATTGTTAGGGAAGTTTCCAGGCACAACCATGTGCATAGTTCGCTGTTGAAGTTAATTTGGCCTTTTTCCCAGTCGATATTCGGATTGTGTCGCTTTAGCCAGGGTGTTCCTTGTATGGTATGGTGTTTCTCCAAGTGCGCTACTTGGAACGTCATGGCTTCTTGATGAGACCCTACCTCCATTACTGCTTGCGCTGTATGGGTGATGGGTCCTGCTTTCCTTTTTTCCCCATTGACCACGTATATGTCCCTTGGTTTCTTTAGCTTTTTCAGGGGTAGTCTGCAGGTTTCACAGAAGTTTCCGTTGATGAAATCCTCAGTTGCTCCTGAATTAAGCATCGCGTTCGTTTCTGTCTCTTTGTCTGTTGTGCATAGCTTTATCTTAATCATAAGATGTTTGTTGTCGTTCTTGTAACCTTTTGTGTTGTTGATTGTTGTCTTATTGCCTTTTTTTCATTGATGCTGGTGTCTTGTTTTTCCTGGTTGATATATGTGCGATGCCAGTGGATTTGACTCTTTCCTCGTTCCACAGACCACTCTTTGCTGGGGACTTTATTTGTTTAAAGTCTCCTGCCCTTCCGTCCTCTCCGTGGCTTCCATTTCCTGGAGTTTGGTCTCTTTTCGCCGACAATCCTTAATGAAGTGCTCTTTCAGTCCGCATCGGAGGCATGCATTCTCTTTTCTTCTTTTCTGGTATTCCAGGTCGGACAATCATTGGAATCGCCTGTTCCTTCTTCCTGCTGCGTCCAAGTCCATCGGGTCTCCTACTGATGGCGGTCTTGGTGTATTGTTTGGTCAGTAGATCCCGTTGTTGTTACGTGGTGGGGTCGGGTGCTCTATCCCCTTGGTCTTGTTTTGAGCATGTCTGACCAGATTGATTTTGTCTTCTTTGTGGACGGCCGATACTGCGAAGCCTTCTGCTGTTCGATCGGTCTGGTCCGAGCTTATTTAGGCCTCTTGCAGCCTTTCGTTAGTACCACCCAGGAGATGGCAGTACTCCGTGTCGTCATCGTGTACCGCTTCGACAGATATCATGTGGAACTTGTGCCAGTGGTCAGAAAAGTTGTCCTTTCCTTATCTCATTTTCTCCAGTTTGAGCTTCTCCATTTCCTTGGTGTTTCTGTCCCCAAACTGGGTATGGAGGGTTTCTTTAAACTCCTCCCATGAGGCCCATATCTGGTCTCGTTTTCCTTCCACGTAGGGCATTATCTATTGCCCTGCCGCTTCCCTTAAGAGGGACTCGGCATAGTCCACCTTAATCGTGTCCTTTCTGACTCCGTACCCCTTGACCTTGAAGTACTGTTCCAACTGGCTTAGGCACTGTCTTAGTTTTTCGCGGTCTCCCTCCTAGAGGTCCAGTTCTTTTGCTTTCGGTCTTGATTCCGGGTGGGCATTGATTGCCCCAAGAACCTCGTTATCTGGTCCTCCGTCATCATCAGGGCCTGCGTTGTTGGCCCGGTCGGGGGTGCTGGTGTTGCCGCTGTGGCCATTCTTCTTGGTCGCGGTGGTCTGTCGGGAGAACCATCTGGGGGTGAAGCTTGTTCGTGTATAATCGGACTTGCTGCTCGTGAGGGTTGGCTTGCTGCTTCGCCTAAGACGTTTCGCACTCGTTCTAGGTCAAGAGTATCTTCTGTGAGACCGATGTCTCCTGCGGTGTCTTGTGTGAACTCCGAGTTCTCTGGAGTTGCCGTTCTGTCATCGTCGGGTGTCACAGGAGACCCAACCAAATATTATGGTTTCCTACTACTCAAGTTACTCGCGATGGGTAACGAGCTTGGTTGGTTCTCCCGAACTGTGCTGCACTGTGTCCTAGAGCTCCTCGAGTCTGTAGGCTCTATCTTAGTATTCTTACGTAAGAATCAGTTTCTCACCAGTGCCGAGAGTATCAGTCTTTGATTTGGTTAACACGATCTGCGTAGCTTATAGGTTCTTGACTCTAAAGCGGAACCTTCTAGCGGATGAGATTGGAGCATAAAGGTTTTTATATTGTAAAGATTGTAAAGTAGTGGATAGGAAATAACAGTAGATTATTGCATGAAGAGCTAACCTATCTGTGAAAACCCGGCCTTTATATAGGCCTCTTCCCACAACCCTAACCCTGCCCCGATTCTCAAGTGAGGTCAGATTGCGAAATCTATCACCTGACTCTAATAAGTCATGTGTGCAAACATAAAACATCCTATAACCTCTAAGTAACGTCATGTGCGAAAACGTAAATCAAACGCAATATAAATAAACCAACCACATGACCGACTAATGTGGTCACGGGCGAAACATAAACCAGTCTGCCTTGCCGGTAAGTCTTACCGGCCAGTCATGATCTTCGCTTTTGTGTGTGGGAGATCCGTCCTTTCATTTTCTTCGAATATCCCAAGATAGTCGTGATATTCTTTCGGAACCAGTTGCCTCCGAGTTAATTTCTTCTTCTTGGCTTCTTCCTTTACCGCTAGTCGCGTGCTAATCGTTGACACTTCTGCGATTGTTGGTTCGTCTTCTTCTTCGTCACATCAGAGGATCCTAGTCTCTTTCCCTCTCTGGTAGAGTTGACTGAAGGCCTTTGCTGATATGAAAGATATGCTCAGGGGTTTCTCTTCTGTCG
>PYWC01000090.1:284253-294633 GCA_003182015.1 Tuber magnatum | reverse complement strand
ACACTCGGCCTTTCTCTAGTTACCCAGCCTAGCGGTGTATTGGCCCTTCATAGGTCCCTAAGTACACTGACACCAACCTTGGGCGTAGCCATGTACCTCAATACTTGTGTCCACTAAGTCTGCTCATCTCGGAGCCCGGGCCATCGGGTCTCCGTAGGTCAAGTACTCACTTGCCTGCCGGTTCCTATCAGTTCGCCTCCTTGCTACCTGTATGGGTTTATTTTCTGGCTGCCATAGCTCACGTATGCTGGGTCGTTACACTCTCTGTATCGTGTTTTAGTATATAGCATTCCATTCACCACCATGTAGGTGCCTAAGTCTCCTTTGGATTCTATGTTTTCATTGCCCTTTTTCCATATTGGTTCCTTTCGGTATGCTGCAACCATGTGTGCTCGGAAAGTCCCAATCATCTCATTGACTGTTTGTCTGTTGTCCCACTCATCCTCTATCTCACTTCCTCTGGTCACCTCCAGTTGGTCTTCCTCTTCATTATCTTCCAAGACATCATATAGGCTGCATCGGTATTCATCTATCATTGGGGGCATTACTGAGACTATTGTCTCACAGCTCAGGTTTTCTATTGGTTCCACGTGTCTGATTGGTGGTGGATCATCTAGTCCTAGCATTCGGAAAGCCACTATTGTCTCATAGGTAAGATTTTCTATTGGTTCTACACGTCTAATAGATGGCGGACTGTCTGGTTCTTGCATTTGGAATGCCAGGGCTTTGGGGTTCAGAATTGCTGGGATTGTGCAGGACCTGGATATTGGCTGAACAAGGGTGGATGGCCCTTCCCCAGCACTATTCAGTCTACCACCAACGGTTTGTTGCCATCTCCAATCATCGATCTCAGGTGACTCCAGAGGGCTTGATTCAATTTCTCTGCTTGAGGGGCTCGGTCCTTTGCTAGAAGGGTAAGGGGTCACTTTTCTCAGCCATCTAGGATAGTTGTTTGTAAATTTTATCTCAGTTTGATGATGTGTGCAATTATCTACGTAACAGTATGAGTAATAGAGTTTGCTATGTTGGAGTTCTTCAGGTAGTGTACTTTGGAGGATGCACTTGTCACCCCAATCATTTCCCACAGTGATTGAGCAGGGGCTCCCAGATGGCACAGGGGCCATATTGGAGTACTCTGTGTATGAGTAAGGTGGGGAAGTAGGGGAGAAGTCGCGTTCTAACTCCAATGTGTTTGATTCTTTCTCCTGGACCGTGTTATCCGAGATATCGTCAGCTTCCCTTGTATAATCTTGGACATAGAGTGGGTTCAAGTCTAATCCTGCCTCATATATCCAGGAAAGGACATCAGCTAAATAGTTCGTGTTTGCTGGTGCATAGACTATCTTTGCGTCGTACTTTCCTAAGGCACTGAGCCATCTACCTTGCTTTCTGCTTGGATTCTTTGCAGTTCGTAGATATGTTAGGCGTTGGTCATCCGTTACCATTGTGAAGGTATTTCCTATTAATACACTGTGGGACCAGTTAAGCACCTCCACTATTGCTAAGGCCTCTTTATCAGTGGTTCCGTAATTTGTTTGCGCATTGGTGAAATTTCTGCAGTATAACGCGGCTGGTCGAGCCGTCTTGTATGTAGGTCCCTGTCCTGCCCATATCCCTATTCCCAAGTCTGAGGCATCCATAACTAGCCAAATTGGTTCCTTGCTCCATAAGTCTATTGGTCACATGACTTGGTGATCGACAATCCGCATTTTTACCATCTCAAATGTGGTCTGATGGGTGGTTGTCCATACGAATTCGGCATTCCCCATTAAATCCATTAATGGTGCTGTTAGGGTAGCATGGTGTGGAAGGAAGTGGGCCACAAAGTTCACTATTCCTAGAAAGCCTTGCAATTCTTTCTTGTTTTGAGGTGTTTTCCAACTTGCAATAGAAGATATTTTCTGGGGGGATCCATGGATTTCTTCATTATCCACTATGTGTTCAAGTACTTCCAGTTTACCTGCGAATAGTACTGACTTCTTTTTGCTTGCATAGAATTTTGCTTTTCTGAGTCAATCACATACCTGCTGTATGCATCTTTCATGCTCTTCTGATGTGTCTGAGAATATAAGAATTTCATCAATGTATACCCATACAAAGCGATGTAGGAATTCACTCAGGAGGTCTTCCATTATTCGCATGAAGGTTGCAGGTGCATTCATGTCCCCTTGTAGCATTACTTTGCTGACAAACACTCCAAACATGGTTTTGAATGAATTGAACTTAGCACTATCTTTGTCCACTCATGTTTGGAAGTATGTGTCGCTTAGGTGGAATCTTACTCCCGAATTTTGCTCATCCAATGTGGTTAAGGGTCTGCTATTGGTTGGGGATCGACAGACTATCCATGATCGTGTTGTTGTTCCTAATCTTCAAATCTACCAGCGAGCGGATTCTGCCATCTGACTTGGGTTGTACAAACATAGGTGCCGCTCCCGGAACTTGCTGTTGTACTATCACTCCAGCTCAGAATTTCTCGTTTATCTAATTCATAAGTTTTTCCTTGTATGCTTCTGGGATTGAGTAAGTTGGTTGGTTTTTTACATCTATTGGATCCTTTAGCTGAATATGATGGTTAATCTTATGCACGGGGGGCAGCATTTCAGGGACCTTGTCCAGGAATACATCTTTGTATTCCTCCAACAGTGTTGCTAAGGTTGCTTCTGAAACAGCGGCTTGGAACTCCCCACTTGTTGGTTTGCATAGCACGCGCAGTTTGTCATTGGGAAACTCCACTGTTGTGTCCACACACCTGATAAGGGCATTATATCTTTTTAGGAATGGCATTCCAATCAGGGTGTCGTATTTTGCTAAGTTTCCTACCAACATCTCCTGATTTGTCCCTTTCTTTTTTCCCATTCCTATGGTCAGCCCACATTTCTTGTGGCTTGAAGAGCGGGAACCTTTCATTGGCATGTTGACTGTTGTTGGTTGGGGTAGTGGTTCAGTGGGTATGCCGTGGGTAGAGATAAAGGTAGTGCTGATAATGTCACAACCAATTGTTCCTGTATCGAATAGTACCTTTGCTGAATGGTCTTCTATGTGCATTGTTTCTTCAAGTGCGTCACGGGGCCTAACTGTCAGCACTGGTTGCGTTCGGAGGCTTTCCAGTTCCACTGAGTTAATTTCCACTTTGTCATATTCGGTTCCTTCCATGTGGTTCTTGCTCGCATCTCGCTTAGGTGTCTTTCCTTTTCCCTGTTTGGCATAGCAGTCCTTTGCATATTGCCCCTTTTTCCCGCATTCAAAACATATGCCTTCATGGTGTCGTTTCTGCTTTTTATCTTTCTTGTCCCTTGAACCTTTGCATTTTGGTTGTTCCTTCCTTGTGTTATCATGTCCTGACGATCCTTTACTACTCCACTGTTGAGGTATGTTCGTTTGGTAAACTCCTGTTTCATACAGGATGGCGTCCTTGCGTTCAGCTCATTTGACAATCCTGTCAAAAGAGTCTCCATCCTCTTCAATGGATTCAACCTCCTGGCATAGTCTGGGATGCATTGCTTCGTATAGTCTCTGTCATAGCGTGTATTGAAATACTGTTCTGTTGGGCAATCATCCATAGTATATTAGGAGATCCGTTGCGACCATCGTTATCCTTTCTGTTTTCTGGTTTCGTACTTGTTGGATTTCCTTGAACTTCTTATACAGTTCTTCCATGTTTCGCGAGGACTGGAATCTATCTCTGAGGTACCTTATCAGGGTTGTTCCTCATATTTTTTCCTTCCTGTCATAGTGGTCCATTGCTTAGTAGTACTCTTCTTCTGCCTTTCCTGTACAGAAACTTCTGAAGTATACTCTACTTCCTTTCTATATCTTATCCATGTTGTGCAGGACGAGGTATTGGGAAGTGGTCATTACCCCTCAGTCGAATGCTTCAGGTTTCAGGTCTTCCTTTTCACCCGAGAATGTGGGTAGCAGTGGGAGTTTGGCCTTGGGTCCTGTTCATCCAGCCCAGGGGCGAAGCGGTGCAGCAGATTCTCCTTTAGACATATCGTGTTCAGACTCTTCACTGCTGGAACTGTTGTCTGACAAGCTTTCTGAAGAGTCACTGGGAGGTTCGTCCGTAGGTTCTGTCACTAGCGAGTGATCTGACACCCCTGTGTCATGGCCTTCCTTCTTTAGAGTGCGGATGGGTAGGCTGTCTTTCTTTGGTGATTGTGCTGGTGCCTTTTCCTTGCTGGGGCTTGAGAGGAAGAGCCCAGGAAGGCTTGTTGCTGCTTTTGCTAACTAGTCAGTGGACTCACTAAAGGTCTGCTTGGCTGAGTCTCACGCTAATTGTCTTTCCGCTTTGTCAATTGAGAAGTCGCTCTTTGGCCCCTTTAGCTTCTTGGGTTACCTTCTTTTAGTAAGGCCCTCTCATGGGACCTGCTTCCCACTTTGCGTCTCTAGTGACTCAATGGTGTCGTGTTAGTGGAGCCGAACCTCCCTTGGTTCTGCCGCTCCCCACTGCTAGCTTCGATATTGGACGCTTCATAGGTTGATCGGACCTGGTCCAGGCAGGTTTCTAACCACTTGCCACGGTTAAAAAAATGTAACATGTTCAGGCTAGGCCCTAGTCATGTAGCTGTATAATAGGAGCAGATAGCTTCTTGATCAACAAGAAGCAAGTGCTGCTTACTAAAGGAGTCTTCGAACAGGATGTAATAGGAGATCAAAGAAGTAACCGTTCAACCAAGTATATTAAGAATACTGTCTGTCGAAGTCTGCTATTTCCATCATAGAAATCAGAGGTCTTTAAATACAGCATATCGCTTATCTCCAGTGTGAGCGATATTCCAAAACTTTGTGTGTATCAACTGATAGCACATGAAACAATACAAGTATCAAATGATTGTGTAAAACCAAACATAAAACCTAATGTGTATCAACTGATAGCACATGAAACAATACAAGTATCAAACGATACTGTGAAATGAAACATAAAACAAGGTCTATATCAACCAATAGCACACAAAACAATACAAGTATCAACCGATACTGTGAAACCAAACATAAAACCATTCGTGTATTAACCGATAGCACACAAAACAATACAAGTATCAAGAAATACTGTGAAACCCAACATAAAACAATGTGTGTATCAACCAATAGCACACAAAACAATACAAGTATCAAGCGATACTGTGAAACCCAACATAAAACAATCTAGTATCCGTACCGGTTACAGGATCACTCCATATGCAGTAGATAAACCAGTAGCCACTTACCATAGTCAAAGAGTTCGAGTAACCATAAATAGAGTAGATACTGTGAGTACAGGGATAAGAACACCCTCCCTACAGTCTGAGGAATTCAGAGTCAAGTGGGGTAAAGGTTTTCAGGGTCTACAAAGTTCACACTAAGGAAACAAGAAAAGATATGGGAGGAGTAAATAGTCCGTGAACACCCAGATGCAGAATATAAAAATCCAGGTATCATACCTCCCATGCTTTTCGAGACATGATCAGTGACAGAGAAGAGATCTTATCAATATATTCACTATATGATACAACTTTTATACTTCCATCTATTCCTAGCTTAGTGAGACTTCCTAGCATTCACTTCATCAAGTATCAGGTCTTAGTCAGAACTCACTTGTCCTTAGAGTCAGCTACTACCTAACAATAGCTCTTGCTGATACTTCTGGTTAGAGCTGTTCTCTTTCATTAATGTTGACTCGTCACTAGTAGGCCTTCTTATAACTCTACCTTGTCATAGCTTTTAGGTATAGATGTATGATCATCTCTTAGATATGATCATCTTATCAGCATATTCTTTTTTGCATATATCTCTACAACCCATTTACTAAATTATATCATCTAACTTCTGTAGTACAGCCAAGAACTCCTTCTATTGAAGTGGACAAAAAAGCCTTAGTTGGTATCCCCTAGTCAGTATAGCATGAAGGATTTTTTCATCTGTTTATATTGGATAAAGATATCTTATTCCTCTAATTACTTTAACAAATCCCGGTATCAAACACATGACCTTTTGCCAATAATCACATGACTTGTCCATTACACTATACAAGTTTATCTTATATGTAACATTAGAGAAAAGGTTCAACAGGTACTTTTTTCATACTGCAAGCTCAAATATATTTCAATAAGTTTATCTATTATATACAGATATACAGGTGTTAAAAGATTCTCACTGCTGGTCATTGTTGTGTTGATACTAATATGGAAATATTATTTTTGATAGCAATGAATAAAATAATTTCTGCTTACAAACATTGTCCTACAGTTGGATTAGGGTTTTTTGATTTTACAACTTTGTAAAAAATAAGTGAAACATGTTTTTCAGAAACTTTCATTTTGTACCCATTATGACAACCTCAATGTTGCTCTTTTTTTTTTTACCAGACACACCAATTTACATGAAAATGACGTTTTGCTCTAAAACTTCATAAACAGGATCATTATAGAGGTTTTATGTGGCGACCAGATGTACCCTAAACTCCACAAAAAAATTTCCACACGAGCGGTGTTTTCCTGAGGAATTATTGCTATCGGAAAGGGAACGATAGTCCGAGCCCAAGGGACTAGAAAGCCATATTTACTGGTGGAAAGTGTGATACCAAAAAATGTGTAAATTGAGATGGTTTATGAGAGGCTACACCCGGTGCTCCCAATCTCACGATTGCGATTGCGCAAGTCCTCGCCCCAGACGGGACTCCAAGGTCGTCTAGACAACAAGGGCAAGGGAAAGGGAATGTTAAGCTTCTCTTTTCTTCCTCGCCTTTTGTTTTTCTTTTACCCGCCTTCGCTTCCCTCCTTCTTCCCCAAAACACGATACCTCTCCCACCCCCACCATTACCAACTGTTTCTCTTACTTTCCTTCCTAGACTCTCTTATCTCCTCAGCTCCTTCCTCCGGACTAAGACCCTCCCCGGTTGTTCATCTGCGCATTTCCACTCAGCTGTGTTCCGCGTTAGGCGATATAAGGTCACGGTGGATACCTTGCGAGCAAATAGAAATGCTAGCAAGAGGACCAGATAAGAAGAGAGGTTATCAAGAACTGGGGGGGAGTGATTCGGTTGAGCCGCTCCCTGTTCAAGTTCCTGATGATGGATCCACTCGTAGCGCCGGGAACAATCAGAAGCGGATGAAGGTTGAGACCGGCCTTTACAATATCGATGACAACAGAAATAGCCATACCCCGTTCACATTCACCGGCCCCCAACTAAAGAACATCCGAAAGAACCTCAAAAGAAACATCGCTAATATTCTTACCGATGTCACTATCCCCCATTTCAATTTAAAGAAGATTGTGGCGGAGTCAAAGAATTTCCAATCTTTTGGGACCAGACTTCCAAATCCCAAGGCTGAAGATGAGCCCATCTTCAATCTTATCGGCAATATGAATGTAATTGTCCGCGACAATACAAGCAATGGGTAAGTACTTTATTGCTATAATATTGTCTTCTTTATTTTTCAATGGCTAATTTATTTTAGAGAAGACGGAAAGGGTGAGATCCTGGCCATCAAGGTTGGATCAAAAATGAAGCCCAATCCTAGCGAAGAGGAAACTGCGATTCCGCCCGACTTTCTACAATCTCTTGCTGCCGGCCTCTACCGCTTCCTAGCAACAAATCCAAAGGCCAGTGACGATGATACCCAACACAGAAACAGAACAGCTGGGGATGCTTCTGAAGACGAAGAAGCCCATCAAGAAAAGGGTTCCGGGAACCCCGTTCCAGGAGAGATGAGAAATTTCATAAACATTCATGCATACTACGCGGAGGGGAACGACGATTCAATCAAGGGGATCAAGTTATGTCAGGGGCCGGCGGAGATCTGGGAGACCAACTGCGAAAATACTGCACACTTGAAGAACTACCTCAGGGTAATCTACCCCCTAACTCAGTTGACGGAAAAATTATTTCAAGAGCTCCTTCCAGACATCCACCGGAAGTACAGTAAGGTGAACAAAGTCTTGCCAGAGACATACCTTGTAAAGGAGGAGAAGGCCTGGTTTGGGATATGGACATCCAGGAGGATGGTTATGTCTACCCCAACAGATTATTCCATCAATTTGAAGGATGTTCCGTTGGGATTTGCTGTCATAATTCCATTAGGAAATTTTACAGACGGTGATATCTGTTTCCCAAGCTTGGGAGTCAAGATGAAACTCCCACCTGGTAAGCTTTTCCCGGATATTTCTTCTCACTAGTAGTTAGTGAGAAACTAACATATACCGTAGGTAGTATTCTCTTTTTGCGTTCCCGTTTGCTCCCCTATTATGTTTCAAAATGGACAGGAAACCGCTTCAGTATTGTGCAGTATATATGCCAGTCCGTTTTTGACTACTACACCGAAAAAACCAGAAATCACCCCTTCCCTTTATCGGAGATGCCGCCATGGTTCCAAGGGAGATATCAGGAGGCGGATGTGGTGTAAATAATAACTATTAAAATTGGTCTCAACTTCCAGTTTGTAGCATTCGCACTCGAGCGCCGTGGGGGGGGGGGATTGGACCAGTTCTGTTTTATCTCATGCCACTACTATACACTACCTGCCCCTCTTTGCTCTTCCCCACTTCCTACCTCCTAAGCCTGGCACTCGTTCTACACGGTGCTATTGAACAGCAAGCCAGAAACCGTGAACGAGTGACAAAACGTGACCCAGAAAATCCCAGCTGGAGCTCCCCCGCATTATCCCCGAGTAGGTCGAGCACACCATCCCCACGAGCCGACGGGTGGGAAATGCCAGGCCAGGCACCGAGCGCCAGACAGCTGCGGCTTCAAACACTTTTACATATTCTAGCACGGCGCTCCGGGCACTGAGCAAGGACCATATTTCCGACCCCCAAGAACATTACCCCCAAAACCCTTCCCATATCCGAGCAGCGTCACACGGGTCCACTTTTCCAGACCTATCTGGAGGGAGATTCCCCAGAGTTTAGTATCGTACCCATACGCATACACGGCATGTTGGACACACAGCCCGCGAAGCACCCGGGGCCTAACTTAGTAGGGCGGCTCATGACCATCTTGTATACAAGTACACTCCAATTTCAAAATACCAATCATTATCGATCACTCGATTTATAGCCAGTTAGAACCGTGATCCAAGAATACAAGAGAAAACTACCCAGCGTCAGATCAATATTGGTAAGATGTGCTGATCATCGGTTCGTACACATTATAAGGTTGCGTATATTTTGTAATTACATGACCAGTATCCACCTCACACACGACGGGAACGCACAGCACTATTCAAAAAAAAAAATGCCGGGAAACAGCAGATCCCGTTGTGAAGTTTGTGCTCCGAAAGTCCCATTTTTTTTTCCCAGAATGTCCCCCCCCAATGGAGGTTGCTCGAGTCCGAGTATGATACTTACAGTCTTTTGATATGCGCATAACTGGAAAACTTGAAGATTGAAAGAGTTGATTATCCCGCTATCACTCGGGGTGGATACCACACCGCACTGCAGATTAAACACCAGAGTTACCCAGCACCAACTTTCAGACCACCCGTCACTCGCCTCAAGCTGAACCATTCGAGTACGGCTCGGTCAGGACCCTCCATTCGACAAGGTAATTTACTCAAGATCTCAAAGGCGCTCAACGAGAAAGTTGTTGGCGCAGGATATACTTTATCATACACCGCCACGCACACTCCAACAATAGACATCGCCAACGCCTGTCCGAGTGCCCTACAGTTCGATACAAGTTGCCTCTGCAAACCGGTGCACACACACACGCCCATGTACTGTACTACAAAGGGTATTGAGAAGATGAAAGCTGCTGCTCCGAGTGAACCTGATGACTTGCTTCGATGGGGTGCAACGTCAGCCGTAGGTGCAGTTCTTTTGTTTATAACTTGTGCGCTTCGGAAACGAACGATCAGGTATCCGGAGCCGGATTCGGTTGTTGCTCTTGTGACTGGATTCCGTGGAGACCGAGTTGAGCTCGGTACTGTACAGATTTGAACGAGTCCGAGGGAAGGGGGGGGGGGGGCGGAGGGGGGCTCTTCATAGGGCAGACGTGCTATTCCATGTCACTGCGAATCGGGTGTCATCCAACACCATCTCGACTTGCCAGGTGTTCATCGGACCCCCTTGGGCAAGATGGGTGAGATCGGATCCCTCTCCAGTCGGTGATAACGACCCCTATAAAAGTGAACTTCAATCCAACACTTGCCTGCAGTCCAGTTCTGCTACCAGATATACCGCAATAATCCTCGAGTTCTCCCATCATGTAGTATACCGTAGACAATGAAATCTGCCCTTAGTTCCCTAAACCAATCAATCCAGATATATCCATCCCAGTTGACATACACGTGCAGTGCTCACAGGACACTCACCACGCACACCCGACGACGGTAATCCAGTCGGAAATCAACCCAGACCCACCCCCATCCCAGGACCCGTCTCCTCTAGAAAACACCGCCT
>PYWC01000090.1:265803-284164 GCA_003182015.1 Tuber magnatum | reverse complement strand
CCCCCCCTCCTCCAAGTCCACCACCTTTCATTACAGGACAAAGAACATCACCATCGCGTGCCACAAGACATGCCACCCCAGCTTTCGCCAGGCTACCACCAACCACAGCCCCGGGTGGCTAACCATCAATCGATTACGAGCGACAAAAAAAGTCCCAAATATAACCAACCCCTCGGAAAGCTTCGCTCGACTCACGCACCGTGCATGGTGAGAAGAAAGAAAGAAGAAAAAGTTTGTACTTAGGTACGCTCCTCGCCCACACTCAACCTCCAAGATATTGCGGGGACATGCCCCCAACCGACCAACCTATCGATAACAACTTCCACCCCTCCCCCGCCAAAGTCAAGAGCACCGCCTAACCGACGGATCAAACCAGCTATGTCAGTGCCCGTAGCACTGCCAGAGTGCCCATCCGATTTCCAAGGTATCCATGTACAGTACGAGCCAATCAGTCGAACAAATCTCGTAGAGTGGAAGTGCAGCAAAGTTTCCCGAGAAGAGTGGCAATACAAAATACTTGGCATGGCAATCTATTTATATCGCTCATGCAAAAGTCGCAGGACATGTCAACCGCCCAATCAAACGAAAGTGCAGTGTAGTAGCGCTTCCCTTCCAGGGCAGCTGAGCGCTGGGTTATTGGCTGGGTGGAGGGAGGGAGGGAGGGAGGAAGTGTAGTTGTATGACTAACGTGAGGGGCACGGGATATCATCCCTCCCATTGCCTTACGAGGCGAAGTCCGGTACTACGTGGTGTACGGTTGGAATTGGAGATGGAAGGAGATCGGATTTGAAAGACGTTCGTGAAGGAGAGTTTAGCACGATTCTGAAGGGACGGCGGGCGTGCTGAGAGTGCCGGTAGTAGATTTACTACGGTTAAGCGTACAGCGGTACAGTACCGCAGCGTGCAACACCCGAGTGTCTGGCTTAGAACGCGTTGTATCAATGGGGCTGAAAATAGAGATGTTCGAGGTACGAGTAGAAGTACTGTACCATACTCGGTACAACAGCCAGCACACCGCGTACTTTCTTCAGCCATTGTCCAGTTGGCGTACCGGTACCGTATCCAAAACTCCCAACCTCCCTGATAACCCAGACCAAAGGCCCAAGTTCGATCGTTGCAAAAGAAAAAAAAAGAAGCGAGCATCTTGTATGCGGGCTCCGGGAACAGTACTCGAGTTACTTCCCTCGCCGATACTGCAACCATCCGGCAAGAACCGTCAGGCGGCAGCACTCGTACCTGTGCCTTCAAACAGGAAGTGGCAGAGGTGAATCCCACTATTGCGTCAAATCGGAGCCCGAACGGGTTAGTCCTGGCTATATTGTGTTGGGATATGGCGTTTTCCCGCGGCTCGGAGACAAAGACAACTAATATCGTGCTCGAACTCGCTGGCCCGACGGTTGTCGCCAGATGGTGCGGTGCGGTGATCCATACCGGCTCTGAAAAGTCCTGCCTGGAGCATGGTGATGATGATGCCAAAAGATCTTCCGTACAATCGAGGCAGATTGGCCCTTTGAAGTTGTAAATCACCTCTATGGATTTGGGTCGGAGGCATGATGCTGTACTAGCACTCGTACAGCACTGTAGTACCGGTATATGCGTTGCGATGCTCAAGCTTGTCCCTCCGGTCTCCATTGTTTGAGCTCTCTAGATGCATAAACTCCAGAATATTATGACACTATCGGTAGTGATGGAACTGCGGATATCCACCCAATTGAACCACCTGGGGCCTAGAAATCAATAATTGCGGGAGCCCTACTCGTTATGAGCGTTAGCGATTAATCCCAACACCGAAACCCAGGAATGTCAACCATCTATCATACCATCAGACCAGCGGTAGTCCTCCAACCGCCAAGCATCATAAGTCGGAAAGAAGAAGACCTGTACATTTAGCAAGCCCGCCACGAAAGCCAAACAAGCAAGTTATTACCGCCTAACTTATCGTCCGCATTTTAACATCATTCCCCAATCTCAGATTTCGGAAACAAAGTCTCTCCTCTTTCTCTCTCTCTCTCTCTCTCTCTCTCTCTCTCTCTCTCTCTCTCTCTCTCTCTCTCTCTCTCTCTCTCTCTCTCTCTCTCTCTTTCTCTCTCTCTCTCTCTCTCTCTCTTCCTTTCCCGCTTCCACACCCGTCCCATCACCGGTGGGCACTCAAGCCTTCAACACGTAGAGAGATCTTGGTCTCATCCCGCAGCAGGTACAGTACACCAAACGCCACCGCTCACCGCGCTCGTACGAGTACATCTCTCCACTCTTCACACTCCCACCGCATGAGAACATGCCTTCAGCTCAGCCTTTAGTCCGTAGAAATTGCACTTGTTCCAAAATTCCCCCTTCGTACTCGTGCACAATACCGTACCTGTATAGCACAGCCTAACCCACTCATCCACGCACACGTCGTGCCCATCCGCATCCCCTTCCCAATTGACCGGCACACTTCCCGCACCACGATGAAAGCAATACTCGAGTGAGGGCCCGTGATGGCGCGTGTAGTATTCCAGCATGGCAGACGTAGAAGCACAAACATCAGATCATACCACCCGTCGTACAAGGTACGCCAAAAAGCGACAACGGGGGGAAGAAGAAAAAAAACGAGAAAGAAAAAAAAAAGAAAAGTTTCCCCTTCGCTTGTTAGCGACCAGCGCAGCTACGCATACAAACCCACTCCACCCGAGTAATCGATCATATCTCTCTGCAGTGTGAAGAGGTGATTATGTGCGTATCATACCTGTAATCGAGAACTTGTACTTGTACCCTACCGGTACAGTACCGTACTCGAGCACTCGAGTGGATGCGTGTGTGTGGGGGGGTGTAGGACTTTTTCCCATTCGCCGTGGCTGATCCTTGACGGAGTTTTTTTTTCCGTTTTTTTCTTCTTCTTCTCAAGAGGTACTGTACTGTACGAGTACAGGTAAATGTGGGTCCTTGCGGGTAACTTACTCGGGTATCGCATGCGGAAGAGAAGCCACGGCGTTGTTGTGGAGTACTAGTACTCGAGTACTCGTACAGTACCGCACCTGCAAGGTGAGGAAGAGCACTCTGGAGCGGCGGGTTCCGCGGAGATATTTCTTTGAAGCGATGCGATAGAAAGTGATCAAATCATTCGATTCTCGACGACCTCGCGATTGCTCCAATTGGTGATTTAGCTACGGTGGAGCAGCGGGCTTGTTGGTCAGTATTATTACCCCGTAGCGATTCTGCGATGGGGCTGCTGGTACAAGTACGGTACGCTATCCTTCTCACCACCACCCCATGCCAAGAGACCTCTTGATTGAAGGGGTCAGACATTCCCCTGGGCCGAGATGTCTTTGCTGTATGATACAGTACCGTATACCTGTTCAGGTACCGGTATTTACCTCTCTCTCCAGCCGTGTTGGGTTGTTTTAGTGCTTGTACTCGCTTCCACTCGAGCACGGTATGTTGTGCACGGCACGGCTGTCTCGCGCAGTCTTCCCCATCCCTACTTGTATATGATACGAGCAGACCACCACCGCCCCCGTTCAAGCCTCCGGTTCTTTCTGCCCTACCGGATCATCCCCACCCGCAACCACTGCAGCCCGCATGGGGAACATACAATAATACAGTAACGACGGGGAAGAGATGTTGGCCATGAGGGATTAATTCAATACCATACTTTACCTCATACCACGCCTTCCTTATCCTACAGTGCTGTACTGTACCCCATCATTCCTCCACTTTCCAAGAGTGGTCCTGTGTCGAGTGGAGTATCATACCTTATCATACAAGTACTGTACATACCCCCAACATTTCATTCCGAATCCCGTGTGGCGCTCGAGAGACTCGCGGGGAATCTGCCATACAAGTACCCATATTACCCACCTCGTAGTGCTATGCTCGAACAGTACCACCTGCCAGGAATACCGTACCGGTATCGCTCGCCCACTCTCCAACCGATGCCCTCTTGACACCTAACCCACACGGCACCACCCACCCCTCCCTCCCTCGCCTTTCCATCAGAATTAATTCCCACACTTTATTCAAGAAAACAAGTGGCCTGTAGACCATGTGAGCCCTCAGCGAGGTGGCACCATATGTTATTGATCAACGAGACGCTAAGAGTTCAAAGTCGCTTTATTGTGGCAAATAGCAATATTTTAGGTGGTAGACAACGCCGCGCCTCGCTGAGGGGCTCACACGGTCTACTAGTACGAGTAGTCTATAGTGCAGTACAAGCTGGATCACTATTCATAGACGAGTAAGCGAAATCGCTTGGCCCGAGCTTCTCTTTCCCTCCCTTCCCTCTTTGGACCACTATATCATCCGCATCTATGATAAGCCGAGGTTAATTCAGCCCTAATACAAGTACCTGTACCATTTATCCCCCAATCACACGCACTGACTCGCCGTCCCCACGTTTTTTTTTTTTTTTTTTCATAGAGTGGGTGTGAGTGAGTGTCAGGCACCCGGAAAAGTTCAGGTCAGGTTAAACGTCTCCTTAACGGAACTACAAGTACGGTAGTCTACAGTACACAGCCCACGAGAAACAGTAGTTTCATGATAGTAGATCCAAGAGGGAGGGGAAAAAAAAAAAAAAGTTATTTCAGGAAACCTTGGACTGCTACTAGCTTGTACAAGTAAGGTATCATAGCATAGGAATTGGTCGTTCAGCCGCAGCCCTAGCGTAGTGGGCCGCTTCCTAAAGGTTGTCATTCTTATTTCTTTGCGTGTGTGTGTGTGTGAAGTGTTCCTGCGCTTGTGCGACCCTACTCTGCTCTGTAGGACCTTGGCTTTGTTGTTACGGCTGAGTTCAACAGAATATATTTATCCCGGTTCGTTTGAACCGGCATATCATACAACTACGTTCGACTGTTACTGTACGAGTACTCTACTAGTACAGTTCGAGTACTGTACCGTAGTTGGCCAAGTTCCTTGACTTCGACCACCACCACAACCACAACCTCCACCGCCACCACCACCCCCATTACGGTAGTTGTCTTAGTCCCTATTTATTTATTTTAACCAAAACTGTGCTGAGCAATGTCATGCATCCTCGTGCTGTGACACCTTTCTCCAGCAGTAACAATTGCCCTAGTATGTTGCGAGCGCAGTCACTCATTCAATCCGCAAAAGTCCAAAAGGAAAAAAAGTAAAGTACACCACACTCCAATACGGAGGATAGTTGGATCGACTCTTGGTCCCCCATTCCTTCCTTCCTTCCTTACTCACTTGCCTACTCCGCCCTGCCAAAGTATGATA
Organism: Tuber magnatum; assembly: GCA_003182015.1. Taxonomy (NCBI): domain Eukaryota; kingdom Fungi; phylum Ascomycota; class Pezizomycetes; order Pezizales; family Tuberaceae; genus Tuber; species Tuber magnatum. The sequence goes on along the minus strand of PYWC01000090.1, from coordinate 278,950 downwards.
TATAAATGGAGATCCCTTCCTCGGAAGTATGGTACTAGTCGTCGCTAGCTAGCCACTCACCCAACCCTACCCAGTGTGCTTCACGGATAATCACTCTTTGATTCCCTTCAATCCCTCTCTCGATCTTTTCGTTTTTCGTACAATTGAAAGGAAAGAAGGAAAGGGTAAACATGAAGAGCAGCTCCCTCATCGGTCTCTGCGTATCGACCCTAGTCGTCGGCACCAGTGCGATCCCGCACTCTAACAGTATCTTCGGAAGAACGGCTAAGGATGCCTGCTATACGCAATATGGGGAGGGCCGCTGTCAAAGGCCAAAGTCTTGTAAGTAAATTATCCACTTCAATATTGTTGTTGCTGTTCTCCAGATGTTCGTTCGGAAGAATGTGCCAACATGATTGATCCTAGGCAACGGTATATTGGTCGGTGGAAAGTACTGCGGAGGTGGTTACGACGGCGATTACGAGACTCAATGCTGTGTAGAGCTCGTGTGTAAAGTGCCCACAGGTACGGGGTACTGCCGCAGTGTGAAGAATGGCGGATGTCCCGGTGGATCATTCCAATATAGTGACCACGCATCTTCCGTATACCCCCCCCCCNCTAACATAAAAAAATCCAGGAATGGCCCTGCACCGGCGGCGATATCCAGTGCTGCATCCCAGGCCAGTCAACCTACCCCCCCTCGTCCGACTCGGACACCTCTAGTTCCAACAGCTCATCGGAGTACCCCGGAGGGAATGGCCGCATCCACAAAAAGGCAATCGAAATGCTCAAAGATCTCGAAGGCTTCCGCGGTGAGATATACAAAGACCAGGTCGGCGTGGACACGATCGGCTACGGGCACAACTGCGCCACTGCGCCGGGCACCTGCGAATCGCTCAAAACCCCGATCTCCGAGAAGGAGGCCCAAGACTTGATGATGAAGGACCTGAAGCAGTTCGAGAAGTGCATTTGCGACTTGCCGAATTCGGAGGGGCTTAGCAGCAATGAGTTTTGTGCGATGGTTAGGTATGCTCTTTTTTTTGTTTTGTTTTGTTTTGCGCTTCAATCCAACTTTAATTGGGAGGAGGTCCTTGGCTAAATGAGAGGTGTAGTTACGCGTTCAACACCGGTTGCTACGGCACACGCGACCATTTCACGGAAATGATGAAGAAGAAGGATTATCGAGGAATTTGCAAGGCCCTTCCGTCAACCAATACACTCGGCGATGTCCTCAGAAGCCGCCGAGATGAGGAGGCCAAGTTGTGTGATACGCCGACTGAACAGTTCAGCGGATGTAAGGAGCACTATTAAGTGGGTGGAGGCGCTTGGACGCTGTGTACATTCTAGTTTCCTTCGCATACGAAGTTGATGTCTATAGATTTTGGTTCATGTCAGTCGCCGCGGGGACTATGAAATCTAATGAGATGCCTTTTACGTCCCCGATTCTCCACTCATATGCTCACCCGAATAGTTGTATCAAAACCAAAGGTGAGAGCCAAAGAAAAAAAGGAGGAGGATTTTACGATGCAGAATCATCAGGATGAAGAGTGCCTGGGTTACCGTACAGCAGAGGAGAGGCCTTGTGGCAAATCCTCAGAGCTTTGGGGCTCGTAACACTCGGGTGGTGTGAGGGAGCAGCTTAACGGTTAGACTGTATCACTATACAGTCGCCAGACAACAACTCTTTGTGAGAAAGGGGTTTCTCCTCGCCTCTTCATAAGGGCCCTCCCCCCAAAGTGAAACCCCCCCCTCTTTTTTTCTTCTTGGTGGCTGCATTTCGGAAATATATCGAGTGAGCCAGTGAAGACAAGAAAGTACCCCGTCATCCCCTTACCGATACTTTAATCCCACCCCGAATATCTCGATTACCATTCGTGCGTCCCGGACCCGAGCCAACGGTATCCATCTCCACGTACTGTATCATACCATATTCGCAAAATCCTCGCAAGCATCTGAAGATACCCGACGATATATCCCATACTCATCGACAAAATTTCTACAAGGCACATGGCATAAGCCCAAAGACTACCGGTCGGCGCCGTGAGGGAGCCTGCAGGCTTTGGAAAAGCCGGGACCGCAAAAGCCAGGGCTGACCCCCCTTCCGACTGGCATGACTACGCCGTCGATCCGCGGGCTATCCGATAGTCGGCCCCATAGAGCATGCCCATGACATGGAAACACTAAAGAGGATACGCGCGGAGACCGGAAAAAAAAACACATTTCCGCTCCCACAGCACCGGTAAGGCTGACAGGAACGATTGGGATTACTAGCCCCCGGGCGGTTTTATGCATGGGATGATGTCGTACCCGGATCCGAGGGAGGAGGGTGTCCAAGAAGCGAGTGAGGAGTTGTGACGTGAGAGCGTAGTGCTAGTAGAGTACTATATTAGTGATGTTTCTACCCTGTAGGTGATTTCCGGTGAAGATGGGGGTTTTTCCTTTTACGCGAGCAACCAATTTGGCTTCATGATGGTAATGAATGTGTTTCAGTTATGAGATGATTGCTTTGATAATTTTTATCGTTTATTTGTTATGTATTTGGGGGTTGAAGTTTCTTTTGTTTATTGGGTTTTTAGGCCATACCTTAGGGTGATTGCCATGGATTTTCCTGTAGCTGTGCTATGAATAAACCGCGGATTTAACAAAAAAAAAATCTACCCTGTAGGTGAATATAGAGCGCCCACCAACATCCCCAAAGAGTCCCGCACGACACGGAGTCTCGGGAAGTGATTTTCTATAGCGCGATCAATCAGTTTTTTTCTTTTCTTATGCTGTCCTTACCGATGATTGATGGAACCGCTCAACCCTGGGCAAGATGCCCCCCAAATCCACCTAAACTACTTCCTATCCTCCAAGATCTGTTAATCGGGGGAGTGTCTCGCAGGGCTTGTCTTCCCTCATCCGGGACGGCACTAATAGTATTAAGCCATCGGAAACTACTGATCCACCCGCTTGCTCCTTGGTAGTCGAATCTTTGAAATAGCCGGACTATTGGGGAGTATCCAACTGCAAGTTCGAGAAGGGGCCATATATGGGGTCATGAGCGCGAACAGTGTCGGCCACATACAGTATGCCGGGACCACGCAGGGTATTTTGATATCGCTATGTGACGTTGAACAGCCTCATTCTCATATCATATATGGGGTTAATACCTACTCATTTCCCCAGCCTTTTCCTTTGATTCAGCTGTAGCCTCGCCGGAAAAATAGCCCGTGGCGTGGTCTCGAACAGTATCGCTCACTGGGGGTTTTTCTTTTTTTTATTTGTTCTTGTTGAAGGCTAATTTCTGACGCCCGGCACCGTACAGCCATCATCGATCAATGTTCTCTCTCCTTCAAATGGGGTAAACGAGATAGCCCCTAGCGCACTACAATCCTCTCTGGACCCTCTTTTCTGGCGGTTTTGCAGGGAGGGGGTCGTGGAATACAGATTGATTCTCACAATTTTCGTGGGAAATGTGGTTCAACGTCCAGTCTTCGGCCACCATAGCAGCTGGATCAGCAAGAATAAAAATTGCATCGGTCCCACCGAATAGCTGCCCGATTGACCCGCAAAACTAAGCAAAAAGTAGCATTCCATTCCAAAAAAGGATCAATGGTTACTCACCGTAAATCAAATCAAATCGAGGAAGCCCAAGCACTCTGCGGTCCACACACACGTATATCGCGGACTGGAGAATTTTGCGGTAGTGGCCGCAGTCCTAAATGCGCAGCAGCGACCTAGCGCTCGTCAACCTCCCATCTGTAGCCATTGGTTAACCGCACTTTGATCCGTGAGCCCTCCAGTCATATGTGCGAGTTCGTGCCCCGAATGTAGCAAACGGGGGATAGGCAATTGCTACTCCAGGTGAGCATCCGCAGTGCTCGCGCTCACCGGCTCCGCTATCATAAAACTTAATCAACAGAACGTTTTGCCCAGTCACTATCCAGGCGTTAGACAGAGCGTTACCCAAACCAAAATTCAGAGAGCCTACTTACCCCGCATGGATATGCTGGGCGTATTGTTGAACGCCATGGAGCAGCCGAATAATCATGTCCCCTTGCCCAGCCAGCGGCAGATCGGGAATCCTAGAACCCCCATCAATAGTCGCGTTCACAAGCTGAGCCAAGCGGTCGATGTCGGACTATGGGCCGAGATCTTGCCGTTGTGCGGGAGGGTCCCGCCACACCGTCGCGTGTTCGTCGTGTCTTTCGTAGAGATATTCTTGCTCGATCGCCAGTTGTACCGGACGAAAAAACAAAAAAGAGACACCCCTAAAGCGAAAATTGTCATCCAATATCGCGAGAAATGTCATGATACTTCAAGTTGATCAATTGAGCATATGAAAGAGTTCCCCGAGTATGATTCGTTGCGAGTGCCTGTCTGTGATGCTATGGGTTGTGGGACGACCCGCTGTCCGGACCGTGACGGTTCTTGCACTGGTCACAGTTCCAATACTTCCGCCCAAAGCAAGCACCCGACACAGTGAGGACTGGTCCACAAACTTGCTTGGAATACACTTTAAAACCACACAGCGCACCAAAGGCTAATCACCCGCAGGAAGTGTGGGGCGGTGGAACCTTCACTACCGGTATGATATCCAAACATTTTCTCAAAAAGCAAACGAAGTCTCGGGCCGAATACTGGGGTATGATGCCGGTAGGAGGGGCCTCCCACGCAGTTTTCGCAGCACCGTAGTCCAACTGCCATCATCAGCACTGCGGAAAGACGAGGCCTCGTTGTTTCACAGGGCTATGACGACACATCCCAAGCCAAGATATATATTCTCCATCCAAAAACAGCAACCATCCTATCAGACCTATCTAGCCTCTGGGCAGAAGCTCTGACTAATCGGTCCGAAAATGAGCTGTTGAAAATGACAAAAAAAATTATGAGCCCGATGCGGGGGTCGAACCCGCGACATTGAGGTTTCTGAACAATGCAGATATCCGGAGATAAAAGCCACACGCTCTACCACTGAGCTAACCGGGCACACACCGTTCTTCAAGGTTTTGCTATCACAAACACACATTCATCGCAACCGAAAGAAGAAATCTTCCAACCATCACTGCAACCTCACTAATTAGATACCACAAAGCCTACATGAAACCCACCCCCAATAACAAAGGGGGGGGAAGACAAAAAGACAAAAATATCAGGAAAAAACATTCATTCATTCACCAACGCCTTTCGATCAATCAGTCTCCCAACTACTTCGCAGAAACAACCGCTAGCCATCTCTGTTCGTCCCTCCCGTCAAACCTCAAAAGCATGCCAAGAACTGGCACCAACTGCAGCCGCGTCTTTTTATCCTTCTGTTCGAGGAATTGAAGGAGAACGTTCTTCAGATAGTCCATGTTTACCGTCTGGTTTCCAGCGGTACTAGTATGTGGGGGGGCTGGTGATACGCGACCCGAACGGGCAGAGTCTATAGATGATCTAGTGTTGCTATCGATACCCTTTGGGCGGATAGCCTGCAGTTGGCGGTATTCCTCTTGGAGGGCCTAGGGGTGATTAGTTGGAAAAGCGGCAGTATGGGAATAGGAAACATAATTACCTTGTATGATTTCTGCAGTTTTTCGGAGCGAACTTGTTCCTCCTGGAGAGTCGTGCGCACCCCTGCCCTTTGGCGCTCGATTTCCTCCATCTGGTTATCAGTTTGATCGAGGGCATCTTGCATACTTGCCATAGCCTTCTTTGTGTCTTCATATTCTCTTTTGATCATTTCAAGGGCTTCCTCAGCACGGAATTTACCGTCTTTCAATCCGTTCAGCTCCCGTTCCGCTGCTGCTTGGGATTCCTCGGCGTGCTTCAGGTTGCGCTCCAATTCCCGGACTTTACCGCGGAGTTCCTCAATTTCCCTTGCTCGCCTTCGGCCAATGGTCGCAGCTTCCTCTTCGGCCTTGTCACGCTCATTAAAGGCAGCCTCCATGCGTTCCTTCATGTCTCTGGTTCGGGCGCCGTTTCTATCCTCAACCTCACTAAGCAGCCTTCTCATGGTCTCCGCTTCTCTGGAACGCTCGCTGAGTAGTTTGTGGGCTTCCGTAAGCTCTTCCTCCATAGATTCATATTTCTCAATGGCTTCCTTCATCTGCATTGCCAGTTCGCCGGTTTGGTCCCTCATGGAGCCCATCAAGCTTTGGGAGCTGGTATACTGTGCGACCTTCGATTCCAGTTCTTCAGTCAGGGTAATATTTTTGTCCTTAAGAACTTTAATTTCCTTTTCCGAAGCTGCAATCTTTGGTTTCAGAGCATTGACCTCCTCCTGGACTCTGGCGTGGTCTCGCGCGTTCTTGTCCGCTGTCTCTAGTGCTTCCTTCCGTTCATCATCCGTCTTCCTGAGGTCCTTTTGAGCTCGCCTGGTGGCCTCCTCCGCCTGGACCCTCCTAGCTGCCTCCTCACGAACTTTGGCACGCATTTTCTCAAGCTCAGCTTCCTTATCCGATGTCTTCTTGGTGAGATTAGTAATGTCGTTCTTGAGATCTCTCTCGGATCTCTCGAGGTGCTTCAATTCAACAAGTTTTTGGTTCGCCTCGTTTTTCCCGGCCGTCAAAGTAGCCACCTCTGCTCTAAGTGATGTCAATTCCGGTTGCGCTTTCTCTATAACTGCCCGGAGCTCCATCATGTCCTTGTATCTAGTGGCTGCCAACTTTTGGGCGGCAGAGAGATCAGTTTGAAGTGTCAAAGACTTCTGTTTCAGGTTTTCATGCTCCACAATCAAGGCGGCATGAGCCTTCTCGGTTTCAGCAGACACCGACAAATTCTGGGACCTCAGGGCCGATATCTCAGATTCCAACTCTTGAACCCTCCGCTCAAGCTCCCCCTTCCCCGCTCTTGCTTCATGGAGCTCTTTCGCTTGATCCTTAATCTTATCTCGGGCTTCCATGTGGTCCTGGCCGAGATTTACGAGATCGTCTCGCAAAGATTCTATCTCCTCGTGGACTGCTTCGACATCCACCAACTTGGACTTTAGCCTAGCAATCTCCTCTTCTTTCTCCTCAAGTCTCCATTGCAGGCCAGAGTTAAACTTCGCGATTTCAGAATCTTTCTCATCTAACTGTGAGCGCAATGCAATGAGTTGATTCTGAAGATCCTCAATAATCGACTCAGACCAAAGGCTGGTTTCCGGAGCCGATACCGACTCTAGCTCCTCATCTACAATCTCACTGTCCTTGACCGGGCCCTCGTCTGGAGTGGGAGTTGAACCCTGAGCACCCCCTTTGCCTTTACCTTTCCTTTTCCGATTCCTCCTCGCGTTCTTGCCTACTGCGGGTGTAGCACCAACCGCGCTTGGCTCGGAAGCCTTAGAAGCTGAGGGGCCCCCCCCGGTAGGTCTTGACGAGTTCCCAGCTAGTCTCCCCTCCGATTCCCGAAGCCTCCCCTCGAGATTAACAACGGCCCGCTGTAGCACGATCTTCCCATCCCTTAACTGATTGAGCTCCTCCGTGAGCTTGCCAAGATGTCTTAACATGTCGCTATTCGTATGATTGGTCGTCTCCAGGTCGGAGATTTTCTGTTTTGAAACCTCCAGAGCCCTCCTAGCTTGTGCCAACCCGGCCACCTTCTCTTTAAGGTCCTTCTTTTTCCCTTCGAGCTCCTTGGCTTTCTTATCCAGGGCCTTGGTAATCTCCCCCAATTCCTCAGCCCCAACCCTAGCTTTCTCCTCGGCTGTTTTGAATCTAGCCTCAGCGACCCTCAAATTCTCTTCCATCAAAGCCTTACCCTTCTCCATTTCTTGCGAATCTTTTTTAGTCTTCTCTGCAATCTCTGTAACCTCATTCTCCCTCGCCGAGGCAAGTTCCCGCGTGGTTTCCAGATCCTTTTGAGCATTCTCTACACTCTGCTGCATTCCCTCCACAGCCTCCTCAGCAGCTTTCTGGGCAGCTTTGGCTGAATCAAGGTCTGCCTTGAGGGTCTCGATCTCTTTCTGCTGTTGCTCGACCAAAGTCTGCAATTTCTCGTGCTCGTCATCGAACGAGAAGATATCATCAGATCTTTCCCGCTGCTTGCTAGGAGTAGAGCTTTCAGCGGTGCCATCTGAAACTTCCATTTCCCTCTTCAGTTTCTCAATCTCTTCGTCCTTAGTTTTTTGTTCACCTTCGAGTTTTTGTATCTGCAATTTGTGCTCGTCTCGCTCCTGAGAAACCCGAATAAGTTCCTCTCTCGCTAAATCAGCTCGTAGAGCAAAACTATTGATGTAGTCAATGAGGGGCTTGGGATCGGCTATTGACTCGAAGGGTGTATTTTCACGAAGAGCTTTCTCAAACGGTTCGATGAGAGCGTTGCGGGCATGAACAATCTTGTAAGAACGCAGTAGGTCTGCAGAATAAAGATTAGCTTAACAAACACAGAGACACTGCAAGCGGCTGGTCATGCGACAAACCATTGTGTTTCCCCTCGATTTTTTCCAACTTCCTCAACTTAACCCTAACATCCGTGGGTAGATCCACATTCGATGACGATGACGATGACGACGAAGACGAAGACGAAGGTCCAGGGGCGGGGCTCGCACTTCTGGAGGGAACATCGTTCTTTTCCCCATTCCCGTTCCCACTTCCACCTACCTCACTGGCTCCACTAGAAGAACTCTTCTCGTTTTCCTTACCGCTCGGCTCCGATTTACCACCCAAAGCTCCCCGTGGATCCCCTGATACTGCCTCCCCCTGTGTAGGTGTACCTACCCGTGAAGAGATCAAGGTAGTAACAGAACTCTCATCGCTCTCATTCTCAAATTCAAATGGGTCCTTCTCCTTCGCCGTTGCGGTTGTCTTCGAGCGGAAGGGCAAGCGCTGTGCGGGTGAACCTGAACGGCGGGAAGGTAAATTTCGGGCTCGTGCCTGTTCCTGTTGGATTTGCGAATCAATATGTGATTCCAGTACACCTTTTAATCGCGAAAACATTTCCGTTATGCGTTTGTGTCTATCTCTAGCCAAAAACGGGGGTGAAAGGGAGGTTGAGAAGTTTAGTCTATTGAATGACGGAAGAGATGTAAGCAACAAACAGAACGGGAGGACAGGGCTGGCCGGTGGAATCGGGGTAGGTTATGGAGCCGCGCCAAGACTGCATAAACTGTCGCTCGGATTCATGGCTTCCTTTTTTTTCCTCTCGGCCAGCGGTAGAAGATCACCAAAATTGTTTGATCGACTGATCAATTGCCCAGGTCGCATACGTGTTTCGAATGAGGGTTTGATCTTATAATAGTCTGCATACGGTAATATGACAGAAGCTGTGCTCTTTTCTGCATTACCGTACCGGTATTTCTTTTCTTCTTCTTTCCAGCTCTACACCATTCACAAGCGCAGAGATTCGAACGAACACACAACCGTACAAGCAGGCCCTCACATACCAGTACCATGTGGATGGAGTGAACCTTGTTGGCGAGCTGCGGGACCGCTAACTCTACCTCTAAAACTACGGGTTCATGCACTATTACAACCCACCAAAAATATACCGTGGGTCAGTCATCACGCAAATCCCAAAAGAGGAATCCATATCTCCTATCGGGTCGATATGGAGAGTCACGTGATAGAAATGGATAGGTTTGCTTGAGGTCCTTAAATGAACCTCTGACTCCAATTTCATAGTGTCTCGAGTGATGTTACGTGATCCAGTGTGGATGATACGGAAAGGTGTTGAGGCTTTCAACCGTCATTCGACGAGTCTCCCAGGCCCCTCCTTCGCAGTTATTCAGCTCGAAGAGTGCAATCTTACCCCGATAGCGCAGTAATCCGGGGAAAAGAAGATCCAGCCCCGCTCCCAGCTACCCCAGTAACTTAACTCACAATGGGGAAGCGGGAAGGGCAGTGGAGGACCAGATCGGTGTATCACACCTGTAGTGCCCGCGGCTTCTGCTATCATAACTTTGATGGTATCATAACCTAACCCCTTGATTTTGCAGCCTTGCTCGGCGATCCGCAGCAACAAAAACCGTGACAACCCCTCCGACCCCTCCATCTATCGCTGCAACGCGGTACCACAACCCAAGAGAGTTCTCACCAAATAAATTCCCACAACGAACGTTTTCGTCATGACATTCGTATCAGAGTATTATCTCTTTCCGCTATTCTGAAATACCTATTCAGCCGCTGACATCACTAGTCAACTTCTTCATTTGGATGCCCAAATCGACCGTCTCGCACTTGACCGTCTACCGTTGACTTTCGACTCTCATCCCGCAACACCCCATTCACTGCCGAGTCAGCCTTTGCACCTTCCTCCCCCGACACCCCGCGCGATAAAACTTCAGAACATAATAAAATCACTTTCAACGACCGCTTCCCGCACTCTCCTTTCACCTAAACGATTGGTTTCCCTCCTCAAGGATGCCACAATCCCCATCCACACCTACGGCTCATACGAAACTGAGCTGTACGAAACAGAACTTGAGTGGCTGCTCTTGAGTAAGGCTACAATACAAACCTACGGAATTGTTCTGAATTCTCTCCTTGAGCAAACACTCCCGTTATCTCAGGATTTGTTCTATTGGGACGAGGTTGCCGGCAGCTATAGCTACACAGCACTATACTCTCTGCAAACCGCGCCCGAGAGGATGTGGGCCTTCGGGAGAGAGGTTGTAAATGATGCGATGTGGAGATTCAGGGAGAGGGAAGTGCTGGGCTTCATGGGAATTGGGGGGCATTCTCGGGATAGTATGCTAGAGGATGACAACCAAAGCGAGAGGGAAGATGCCAGGGGAAAAGAGACTTTGTCAGCTACCGCAAGAAGATTTTATGCACTTGTCCGGAATTCGCTAAGGGACCGGAGCCTTGTTGAGTTTCAGCGGGTTGGAGCCTTATCGCCGTTTTCATTGGCTAGGCATGAAATACGGATGAAGCAGGCTGGCATCAAAAAGCTGCGGGAAATGCAGGCCTCTGCTTTAGGTGTATTGATTGGGGAAGGGCTATCTTTTGGGTTCGAGGAGGAGGAACATGAGGAGGAGTGGAAGATTATTGTTGAAAGAGCAGTATTGTTGATGGAAAAGGTGGTCAGAAATGTCTCTTCGGTGGAAAACACACTGGACGAGTTTGAGGAGACCGTGTTTTCCCTCGACGGACTTGGGGGAAAGACCGATGACGATGAAGACGATGAACGAGGATCAAGGTTATCTTCAAGGCATTATACCGGTGGTCCCGGAGGAAGAGTCGCAACATTCGCGTTGGAGAAACAACTCCAAGAAATTCTCCTCAAGCACCTCCCCGCCCAATCGATCGCCTCTAGAGCGCTAATATCAACTCATGGTCGCCCCAGTGCAATAACTAGATACTGGTTGCCAGTCACGGCCCTTTTGTTCTCATCTTCCACAATTCTTAGAATCCTTGTGAACCGCCAGGCGGAGCTAACACAATGGCTTCGGGAACTTGGCGCGACAACGGTTGACTTTTGGACGAACTGGGTTGTGGAGCCCGTCCGGAAAATCATTGGGACTATCCGCCACGGGGAGGACTCGGAAGTTGCGCTTATGAGCCGGAGCTCTTTAAAGGCTGATATGGAGTCCCTGGAACGGATGGTGGTCGATTTTGCAGTGGATAATCCTGCGACGTCTTTACCTCAAGGCTCGCTGCCGTCCCCATTGACGGATGCTCAAATCCGGGCAGTTAGACAGGCAGTCCACGAAGGAGACCTAACCCCGGTTCTCAAATCCTACGAACAAGAGCTGAGGGCCCCTTTCAGAGGAGCGATCAAAGGAGAGCTACTCAGAACCCTTCTGATTCAAATACAAAAGACGAAAGTGGACGTCGAGGTAGCCATCAGCGGAATTGATCATCTTCTTAAGTCGCAGGAGTTAGTTTTTGGGATGGTAGGTCTTACTCCTAGTGCACTAGTATGTGTGGGAATTTTCCAATGGGCAAGGCATTCCATGGGCAAAGGCAGAGGGCGTCGTAGCGGCCAACGCAGTGGAGAGATGGTCAGAACCTTACGAAACATCGACAGAATTCTCACTGGGAGCGCCGCTTACAGAACTGGTGAACGTGATGACGATAGAGGCGGAGTCCTCACTTACAAGGAGCACGGTCTACTGCTTTGTGAGATCCATGTTCTAAGAGAGTTTGCCAAGAGGGCTCTTCCTGCGGGCGTTCGAGCCGAGTTCGCGGAGGATGTGGAGGAACTAGTCGACGTCAGACGGGGTGTGAAGAGCCAATTCAGGGTCTTGGAGAGAATCAGATGGTAAGAATTTAGCCATATCTTGTGAATAGAATGCACTAATCTAGGAATAGGGTATATGCAAAGTGGATTAGATAGTAAGGTTATCCCAGCAGAGTCCAATGGTTATAAAGGGGAACCAAGGAGGTTGGCGATATTTATGGTCGGTGGTGAGCGTCTTGAGTTCCGTGCTCGAAGGATACCTTCCTTCGAATCTGCGCCCAGTAACAAATCTCCAGGCGATATAACCCACTTTAAGCCCCCTTTGGTAGTGCTTTAGTCCTCAATTCGAGCATATGTATTTAAATTAGCGCCGAAACGTAGCCATTTTTAGGATTATTATCAAGTTAATAATTATAGAGGCATCTACCGCACCCTTGAACTCTCTCTGCGGGGAACCTATATTAAACCCGACTCAGCCATTGAACATCTCGAAAGGGCCAGGTTCAGATTGCCACAGTGTAGACTATGCCTCAATCTCTGTGACCCGAATCGTCGTGTTCACCGGAGCCTGCGCTACGGCACTTATCGTTAAAACGCTGAAGAAACTGCCATCGGGTCGGCATTTGCCAAGCCTTTAACCTACGGTATCTGCAGCTCGGCTCTTGAAGGCAAGCGACTGGCACAAGGAGAGGGACAGAAAGAAGAGACCAGCAACGCCTCTTCTCGACACGAAATAATTCAACGACGCACCAGCGGCTTTCCCATAGTGACGAGATAGCTTCCCTTAACATCGACCGCTGAAGAAGAATAACTCTCTTCTTTCGGGTACATAATAATATTCTCAGCGGCAAACATTCTTACATAAAAGGTCCCAACACATCGCACGAATCAAGGAACTCCTTTCTTTGGCTTTTCTCGATACCGCAGAGGTCCTTCTGCCATAGTCCACCTCGCAACTGGGCTCCTGGCTCTCACGTCCTTCTCCTGCACTCCATCCTCCAACTAGCTCCCTACCCCCCCCTTTTGATCGCAGTGGAATATTTCCTTCTTTCTTACTGGAAGCTCCAACATCCACCCCATCCACTATTACCCCCCCCCCCCCCCC
>PYWC01000090.1:208613-243110 GCA_003182015.1 Tuber magnatum | reverse complement strand
CGGCCTTGCGCACCCGCAGCACACTCCCGGCAGGGATAATCCCCCTCACCTCCTTTCGGACACGTTCATCGAAGCCTTCGAAGGCGACGGCGCCGCCGGTGAGGAACACGTCCCTGAGCATGCGCTCCCTCACTTGCTCGTCCGCCACTCGCTGAAGTAGTATGTCACCGGCGATCTCGATGACGCCGGCCTGGTCGAGTCCCGCCATGCCGGGCTGGAAGAAGACCTCGGGGACGCGTATGCGCTCGACGTTCAGGTGGATCTGACAGCCCTGGGCCTGGTCGTCCAGGTCGTGCTCTCGCACGCCGTGAGTGAAAGCGTGCAGGAGGGAGGCGCGCCAGTCACTCTTGGCCTCCTGCGTGTCGTTGCGGTCAAAGTGCGGGTCGTGTAAGAGGAGTTGGTCCTCGATAGCTTTGAGCTCCTTGGCGAGTTCGTTGTCCTCCTCATCCTCGTCAGAGTTCGTGCCTAGGGTTATGTTGCGGTATACGCTCCAGTCATCGTCGTTTGCGCCAAAGTTGTCATCGTCGATGGCGCCCCCACCGCCGCCGCTTGATCCGGGGGCACCGCCACCGCCGCGACGGCGCTTTTTAGACGGTGGAGAGTCTGAGGCTAGGTTTGCGATGGACTTCATGCGCATTTGTGACGCAAGGCTCTTGCGGTCCGAGAGTTCGTTTCGGAGCCGTGTGCGGTCTTTTATCTTTGTCAGGACGGCTGCGCGCGCAGCGTGGCGGGTGGATAGCCAGGCGGGTAGGTCTGCTTCCCGCTTTGCTGCGTCCTCGCGTTCTAGGTCTTCCTGGCGTTGACGCTCGGCTTCCTTCTCTGCTTTAGCGCGGAGTCGGGCTTCGTGGTTGCTCTTCATCAGTTTCTGGTGGCGCTTCATCTTCTTGCTATCGTCGGACAATTCTTCATCCGGTATGTCGAGTAGTGGGAATGAGGGCGGGGAGCTGTTCGCTGCGTCCTCTTCGGCTCCCACATCCTGCTTGCGTGCGCGGCGGATGGTCTTGTCAAGTTCTCGGATGGACTTTTCCAGCGCTGCTTCGTCGCGGAAGTCGTTCTGCTCAAGGAGGCGCTTGAAGTCACGCTTCGAGTCCGTCTCCTGCCGCGCTTGTAGAGTTTTCAGGAAGGCTAATTCTTGCTCTTTTTTGATAAGTTTCTCAAGACGCACTTTGGCCGCTTGTTCCTGGAGCTTGCGACCACTTTCCTTGCGGCGTTCGGCAATGCGGTCGAGTTCTTCCTGGGATTTCTCCACTTTTATCGTCTCGGTGAAGGGGAATTGGATTATTCTGTCTTTCTCTAGCAAGATTTCCGGCTTCAGATAGTTTGCTACCTCTTCTTTGTAGTCAGAGCTTACGTAGCAGTGGTCCTTCATGAGTGCTTCAGCTTGCCAACTTTGAATCTTTGCCGGGAAACCGGGGTATTTTAACTGAATGAGTTTGAGCATGTAGTCAGCGGATTGGTAACCTCCCCAGTTAAGTCTTGTGGAGAGGTTCACGAGACCTTTCCCGTCCAGGACGGGGATGAGGTGCGTGGCTGTGTGACCGGCGGAGAGGACGAGTCCGGTTTTCCCATCGTTGTAGTCGTACGAGAAGAGCGAGTCTATACCAAAGATCACGGACGGCGTGTTGTAGCATTCAAAGAGCAGTTCACTCATCACTATCCTCGGTCAGCCCCCCCCCCTCCCATCGCACACTGGAATAATATGTAGAGTGTACTCTTCCGGTTATACCCCGGTATGCAAACCGCCTCGGTCATAACCACCGAATGTCCCACCCCACCACCTCCCTCCTCACCAACACCTAGATTGATAAAGCAGTAATCTAACAGCGTCTCCATCTGGTCGAAATTGGAAACAACATTAGAATCGAATGGATTTTTGGCCTGCCCGCGCGAATTCGGATCCGCGAACACGTCATTCCCGACTACCGTGTATGTCTTCTGCGCTTTGCGGTCGCGGTACTTGGACACCATTGGCGGGCAGGTTAAGCGTGGGAGGGGATCTTCGGAGAAGCCGGCGCGGGTTTGCCAGGAGCCTGTGATAATGTTAATGTGTGGATAGGAGGAAGGAGGAAATGGGGGGAGGGGGGAGGGGGAAGGAAGTGCGAAGTACCATTGTCGATAACGATGGCGATCTCAGAGTTGTTTTTGTAGGTATCATTCCAGGTTGTTGTGCTCGAGGCTGTATAGGTCGGTGCTTCGCGGATGTCGTAGAGTTTTGGGGGTGGTAAGGGGGTGGATTCTCGAGGGGGTGTTGAGGGGGATGGCATTTTCGTTGATCTTTGTTTTCCTCGAGGGTGTTGATGGTAGGATGGCTAATCCATGGGCTATGTCGTGTTTTATAGTCGTGTTGCTCGGGGGTGGTGCTGAGCTTGCCACCGCATAAGGCCGATTACCGGTACCGTAGTCTGGCAGCCGTGGTTGTGAGGTTAGAATTGGCTTTCAAGCCCCATGGTTGCTGCTGCAGGGGAATATGTCGCTAGCTTGTTGCACAACTGCCGCCTTGAGGTTGATAATGTAGCGATTAGAGCCTCTTCACTATTGAGATGGAGGCCCCCGATGCGATTAGGGTGCTGAGATATCATGAAAGGGCAACCTATGGTACTGGTATTTGCAATGTTTGCTGGAGGATGCTGTTTTAACTGTTGGGGCTGATATCTACCCCGTTTTACAGGAGCTTTAAAGAAAGTGGGCTCTAATTGGGATTACCCATCCCATGATGTCGGTGTTAGGCCGGCGGACTATCTCCAATACCATCCATTCATGCTACTTTGAGCTTAATTCAATTCAATCTCCTCGATCCTTAGTGCTCGCTTCTTTTCGCTCATTCACTCGTTTCACAATAATAGCATTATCGCAATCACAGCATCAATTATTCAACCGATTGCTTCCAACTCCCTTCCCTCTACAGGTATCTCATAAGCCCTGCCCAACCTAAACCGGCTCCTTCAAACTCTCCGTAGCTGCCTCAGAACTCCCATCAACCCCATGCACAACATCTGGCTCTTGGGAGGGGGGGGAACGCACCTTCAAGGTGGAATAGAACATTCGACTGGTAATTCTTAAACATCTGCGCGACAAGTTCGGTGTTCATATTTTGCACATTGATTTCCTGTTCGGGACCACGATCAGCCTCGCATTTCTCCCACTTCTTGTCACACCAAACAGGCTTACATGTAACGTTTTATTCAGGGTCATTACGGCTTCGTTGAGTTTTTCCTACACGGTGTTAGATAATGATTGTTGAGGCAAGAAGAGGCAACCCCCCCGCCGGATACGCACAACATTTGTGATTATGCGGGAAAGGAGAAGGCCTGGGAGGTATTAGCTTTAGCTCGGTTAAATAGAGCGCGATAGTATGAGGGGGGAGCGGGGGAAGATACCTTGCTGGTGCTCGTGTGGGGACTCCATGGTGTTTTGGTTTGGTTGTTGGTGTCAAGGCTGGTTGCTATGTGGGATGGGGTTTGCCTGGAGTGCTGACAGTGTTGACAATGAATGCTTGGCACTCATGGTATCTCACTCGTATTCAACACCAAGAGGTATGATTGGGTGTTACTGTATGCCGTGAGGTGGGGGGAAGGTACGGGGTAGAGAAAACTTTTGAATGCGGGTAATTAAGGTGGGGGGGATTTGTATGGAGAGGGTATTATGAAGGGGCGTCTTGATGTTGTGGTTGTCTGCGTGCAGTGGAGAGAGCTTAAGTTGATCAAGCTGAATTTGTTTGGCTTAGCATTGTGCGTGAACCCCGGATGGCGTCAATAGGGGTTTATTTTTTTAATTTTTTTATCCTTTATTAGAACATCGGATGGTGTCTTGTTGGCTTTCTTGGGGTAAATAATGTCAAATATTATCCACCTGCTTCACAGCCTGGGGTTGGCAATGGGGGTTACGGTTTCGTGAATATTGGATTTGTATTACGACACTATAAACCGGTGTTAGGTCATAGCAGTGGGGGGATGAGTTTGTTGGAAGTAGGATATGCCATCAAAGATTTCCTTCGGGGGGGGCCATTCAGATTTTTTTTGGGAGGGGGAAGGAAATCGGTGGAAGAGCACAACACTTGCGCCCGGCGTTATGGCCTACTTGGCTAACTCTGTGGTTCCGGCTGGTTGGATCTTCCAGGCGTCCATGCTCGACCCCTCAAGGATGCTAATTTCTCCTCGGGAAAAGAATGATAACCAATCTGCCCACAGAGTGGACGGGGGCGGAGGTGTAACTGTGGAGGGACAAGAATAGCCCCCTACACAATTGGGACCATAGTCGCTCCTCCACTCTCGCTGCTCGGCCATCGCCCCCTTTCCTCACACACCCAAACCTGAAGAAGGATGTAGCGGAAATGAAAAGCTTCTGTGAACCTTTTTTGCTACCTCCGGGCTATCTATGGGAAGAAGAGTGATCTGGTTAGTGGACGTGGAATTTATGGGCTTGTAGGCTTCTAAAAGGTTGTTTATCTGGACCCTAATTTCTGGGTGGTGTATATTTGCTAACTGCATGGACCTGGATCATCTGGCTGTTCTTTTAGAGAAGGAAGTTGTACTTGTGTATCTGGAACATGAACTTTTCATATTCCCGACCCCGTCGTCCACTGCTCCAGCACATTTTATAGATCCTTTTGCCAGATTACAGTCGGTGGTGTTATTGCCGTAGCCCGAGCTTTAACTTGGAAATAAATAGAGGGTCAATGTCACTAGCTGAGATATTTGTTCCATCTTTTCCAGACCAACAATGCACACTCCCAGTTATGGGTTGAATCACCCTTGTACAACAATCGTTAGCACCTGGTTAAGATATAGATCGGATGACCATCCACCAGTAAGGTTGTCCCTCATGGACTCCTCCGGGAGGTTGTGAGGCCTATATATGCGTTCGTATTTCATTCCCCGAGGTTAAGCAATGTGAGCGGAGCTTGAAATTAGGTTCGGGCTTTATATCCCGAGCTCATTATTTAATTTTATAGCTTCTGAGTCTGGACACGTTCATTCATTCCGGGAATTTGCGATAGCACTGGTGTGCGGCGGAGGAGGAAGGGAGGAAACGAGATGCATTTCCTATCTATGATACAACGAAACTACTGTACTCGAGTATATAAAGGGAAATACATGACCGCTGAGCCTTGCTTGTAGCTCACCCAGTACGTGCACAGCGCCCCAACAACCATGAGGCTAACCACCAGTACTATAATATGATATCACACCATCTATCATAACAAATTGGAGGGTTGAAGGATAGCATCTAAATTTCATATACAACCACACCCTGGAATACAAGATTGGAAGAATAAACAATCGGCTACCTAGTGTGATCTACAGCACAGCGGCACTGGGTACAGCACGGTGCAGAGAACTGCTCTAAAAATAAAAACCGCTATGAGTCGGCCACCTCTGGAATTCTGTTATAGACCGCCGAAGGGGGTTGATTACTCTGGGGTGCCTACTCAGCTACGACTTCAACTGCTTTATTATCCTCATTGGGCGGAGGGTGCTCCGGAACGTGAGGACTCACCTTCCGTGGGATCGCCTTGTTGAAGCATATTACCCTCTCTGAGGGCCTTCAAGGGTTTGTTGTTAGTGTTCTATGGACGAATTAAGGAGATAACGCAATCCTAAAACTTTTGCGAATATTGTGATCCCGTCCTATGATATTATACCACGATAATTTTTAGATCAGTATTGAGCTACAGCGGAAGGACTACAGGGCAGGGTTTCTCAGAAACGGAGTGTGGCTAAAAATATCCCACCCATATCCTTTCTCCAAACTTGTACTTTGGGAAAAGAATTCATGAGGATGCACTGCTATAAACTTAGCCCCGGTTCGACTCTCGAGGAACACGTATTCGACTCCCCTCCTGAGTGGTAATTATGCTATAATGCCCCAGGGTTCCTCCTTCTGTTTGGCCAACCGCTGCGATATTGAGCATAAGGAGGTTAAAGTATTTGGTTATCTCTGGTTTGAGGTATTGTAGCGAAATTTCTGGAAACTTCTTCCCACCAGTTGTGTCACTGGATCACTGACTGGTCTCGTGGGATCTTGGCTGGCCGCTGTGTTGCTCTGGGATTTCACTTGGAGAGCATTTTGGGTTCTCGGAGTAGCAGCTAGTTTGACATAGAAACGTTACTGGATTCGGGGATAATTGTAACAGTGTTAGATCTTCCTAGCTGGGATTCCACCGGGAGAAGTAATACCCTCGGTGTGCAGGTATTTAATTATTCCCTGCGAGATTTTCAAACGTTTATTCCGATAGTCATCATCGTCCATCGTTGCGAACGGCGGTGTGCAGCTCATGATTCACACATATTGGCTTAATGGTATCGTGTCTTTCCTGGAAATTCGTAACAAGAGGGGGGGTACCGTTAGTAACCATGGCCCTTTTTTCATTGCTGGGGCTGAAAGAAAGAAAGACCCCAGCATAGCAATATTGGCCAATGGTTACTAGACTCTCGGTCCTAATAATGTGGCTGGTACCCTAGAGTATCCGGATCTCATTGGGCAGTGTAATCGCTCGGGCGATAAGTATTGCTATTGTGCGCTCGGGAGATCCTCTTTGGCTATCGTACCTGTACTGGTATTCCATAGGGACTTGAATAATTGAACGCACCATAGTCAAAATCCTTTTCTCCAGAAAGTAAGCTAAAAACACAGTAAAAGCACGTTCCCTTTACCTCTTCCTGGAGGGGAACGAATTAAATTGTCAGACCTTACTGGGTGAGGAAAACCTAAAGACATAACCCAGCTTTTCAATTATTAGAGTTTCTGTGATACTTAAATCTGGTGTCTCTCTCTCTATTGGACCAGTTGGCCTTCAGTACAGTAATGCTAGAGCTGTGGTGAATATGTTTCTTCGGGAAACATGTAGAAAAGAAAACTCCTATATTACTCTGTGGTAGTGGTGGTGGTGTTTTACCAATTATATGTCTCAAGTGTATTGAGATACTATATATTTGCAAAGGGCCTGATATGGGACATAGTTACAGTACAAGCTTAATCAAACCAAAATCTCCTTCTTCTGTCAATATTACAATATTGTTATTCTTATAATACTATGAGAAAATTTTGGCTACAATTGATAGAGAAAAGACTAAGTATTTAGGTCTTAGTTATATGATTCTTATGGGCTGTTGCCTGGTGGAAATCATATTAAAGAAATATTACAAATTTAGAAAGAGCTTAGATACAGGTTTCGAATAAAGTGATGGACCTGAAGCTTTGCTTCTCTATTGAGAAAACTGATCTAATACATTGAACTACACTGAACTTGAAACATAAGAGAGAACAGGAAAGACTAGATGTTTCTTTAGATAGCCAAACAGTAATGCTAACTGAGTTTACAGTCAGATAGCTTTGGTATTAGTAGATCTCCAATACAGTAACTAGACCCTATTTCTACAGGAAGGTTACTGGCAAGTTGGTACAAGTAGCTTTTAACAGAATACAATAACTCTTCAGTCTAGCGAAGGGTCTTATTCCTAATACTTATTGGAGGTTGACTAAAGGAATTATCTTGGCTATATTACTATATGGTATCAAAGTCTTTGTAACTATGACAATAGATTTCAATAAAATAAAAATATTTTGGTATAGGATAATGAGATAAGTTATAAATTGTTTTTATTTAACAAATATATATATATATACTCTAGTAAGGGCAGAGGTGTACCTGATACCTATTAGGCTTTATATAATTCAGACACAAATATTAGTTGCAATAAGTCTAATCACTACAGATCCAGAAAATAACTATATAATAGCAATACTATCTTTAAGATTCTTGACATATTACTCCTATTTTGTTGAAACTATTCAAGAGCTAGTATTTGACTAACTAGGCAGCACCAGACCCAAGATATGGAATTCTATAAGCTCTACCTCAATTCAGCAGTACCTGTAAATTAATCAAGCTATTATACTAGTGAAGTTAGTTTTTGAGAACTAGATAGTACTTATTAAAATCCATGTTTGGGTATATACTACTGAAATGAATAATAAGAAATATAGTAAAGAGATAGATAAGGCAAGAAGCCAGGTATATAATATATAGTATATCTAACTATACTCTAGTTACTCTAAATAGAGATCTTTATATTATTCTAACTAGCTATTCATAAACAAGACAAAGTTTAGAGAAGAGTGAATATACTTAATAAGAAGTTATAAGAATCATTTTTCAGATTAAAGAAACTAGAGAACAAGGACAGAAAATTACATGTATAGGTAATACTACCTTGAAGAGGATATATTAGAGTATGGAATAAGGAGATGCTCAGTAATGGAGTACATATGGCTGAAAATGGAGAAGAAGGTTTAAGACTTTGGTAAACCTAAGAGCTTAGAAATCTTCAAGTTTATATAATAGACAAGTTTTTGAATATTGTGTCTCTTCATAAAGTTAATTTTCATGTATGATATAAGGAGAATCTCCCTTCACCAGGGTGTTTCAATTACTTTCTTAAATATATTTTGGGAAAGGTAGACTAATAAATCAAATAAGATTTTAAATTGTTTTATGGTAGTTTGGTATGTTATTTATATATGTCTTTCTTTGGTCTGTTGAGTGATTTGGGTTCTTATATTGTAACATAGTGGTTGTATACAGAAGTTGTACCCTTAAACAATTGATGGATTTAACAACAAAAAATATTGTTTGGGGGGAAGGCAAATTGATCATTGACCTATAACTTTGTTAAACCATAAAAACTTATGAGGCTCTTTCTTGGCATTCACTTGACTTGGACCGACTTTTTTCCTTCCTCCCTCCCCGTGATAGGATTGGGAGCAACCCCACCACAGCTGATAAAATCTCTATTTTTCGCCACGGCAATCACAATCCACCCGCCTCTTGTGCTGGGTGGCCGATTCCAATTCCTCCTCTGGCAAGAGTCTCGATAATGCTCTCCGCCATAACCCGATCATCTTACATCTGCGCACAATGCCGATGCCGCATTTTACGGAATGTCGCTCCGTGGCTGCTACGAATCCCACCCATCTCAAATCCACGGCGGGGCAGCTCTACCTTTCTAGCGAGGGTACCCGCTGAGTCAAAACCGAAACGTGGGGACGTTTTTGATGACCATATGGACTCTCTGGTAGATTCATTTATCGAGAGTGCCTTCAGCAATACCTCTCTTCCTCCTCGGCCCGCACCTGGTATTGGGAAAGCCGAGAGTCGACGCAGGGTTCTCCAAACACTCCCGGACACGTGGGAGGAGGCAGGAGTGCGGCCTGTGGTAGCCAAGGCGCTCTTGAATGCATACCCTAATACTATCAGACTCACAGACACACAGAAAAGAATCCTGGACGGACTTAAATCCGGTTACTCAATAGTCGTTCGAGATCTCCCCGGCACGGGAAAGAGTTTTGCTGTCGCCGCCTGGATTTTAGGGCTCGAGAGAGCTGTCAGATGGGAAAGGAGCTCGGGATCGAGCGGGAGATGGTCCCCAACGACCACTGCCTTTATCTTTGTTCCTAGCGCTGACCTGGGAATTCAATATTACCTAATGATCGAGAATTTGCTACGAGAATCCTCTTCTCGGGCTATCAACTCGTCCATAGGCTCCTTCGTACAGCTTCTGCATCGAAGAGTAAGCGAGGGAGGATCACAAAACCAGATAAATTTACTCACGGAGAAACCAAATCCGCACATCATCATCACCACGCCTGCAGCCGCTATGGATATCATCTCTAATAAATCTGATTCTGTTAATGGGTTACTGGATTTCTCACAGGCGACTGCATTTGTTCTCGACGAGTTTGACGCCTTAATCCCGAATTCCCACATCGCCCAACCCAAAAGACAACCGTGGATCTCCCCCGGCGTTCGCAACCCGATTTTCACATCATTGACATTACATTCGAGTGCTGAAACACTACTTGATTGGGTTTTCAAACGGCGCAAATTTGAGGCGCCGTCTCGAAAGGTGGATCGTGTTCAACCACAATTGGTACTTTCCTCTGCGACTCTGTCAACGTCTCGGATGTCCAGATTCACCCTGTTCGAGCATCCCCTGTGGATAGGTCACGAGGGAAAAAGTTCTCCCACTATGGGTGCTAGCCCCTACGACCTACCCAAAGCGTCTCACTTGCTTCCTATCGGCGACGAGAGCTCCGGAGTCGGTAAGATTGTAAGAGCGGTTGCCGACAACATCGTCCACCATGCGGTAGCCTATGACATTAGTTCCGGGTTCATGAGGGATGCTCCGATCCCGAGGACGGGACACTGGGCAGCCGAAGAAATAACGCAGAAGTTAGACAAACTGAAGGCTTATGAGGCTGAAAATGCCGAATCTAGGTATCGGGCCCAGACTCTCAGGAGAGAAAGAGATTCCTTAACCCCCATGCTACCGGAATCGTGGGATATGTCCAGTTCGCGGGCCAAACGTGCTGGATACCCTCCCGAAATTGCTGCAGAAGCCCTTCTAAAGCTTTTGGAACACGATAAATGGCCAAGGAATTCAATCGCTGCCATTGGTAGGGAGGCCAGTGCTAAGGAATTTATCGAGGGATGTGTAGAGCTAGGTATCGATGCAAGGGAATTGACGGTAGACAATTGGAATAGAGATATGGAAAGGGAGGGACGGATACCCATGGGAAGAACGGATATGCGATTCGATCCCAAGATCAGGGAATACTACAAAGAGCGAAATGAGCAAGACGCCTGTCGGGATAAGACGATCGTTTGGGTTGCTACTTCAGCCTCTGCGCGTGGGCTTGACGTTCCCGGGGTGTTCCATCTGTACGTCTTACATCGCCTTGAGAAGGCAAGAGAGTATACTACCTATTGTGGAAGAGTAGCTAGATGGCCGTTTCCTACACTCCAAAAGGACGTCAAGGACCCAAGCAGTCTCGGAGCCGGGGTGCGTCGGGGAGTGGGAAAGGTGGTAAGTCTGCTCTTGGAAGACCATGTAGTTCCAGCCTCTGGCCTCGAAGGTTCATCCGTAAGCGATCAGGTAATTAGGAATGATGGTTCGGACCATGCAAATTGGTCCTGGCTGGAGGAGGGGTTAATGGTTGCGAAAATCGGCTGTCACTTTCGAGACTATTATGGAAAAGCCGGCGAGTACTCTTGCGGGCCGGAAGTGTGGATGCCCAAACCTATAAGACCGGAGGCTCTTGCTCCCACCCCGAGCCGTACTTCCAATCCCTTGGGTGCCACGCTTGGGCCCGATCCCTTGCAAGAACCATCATTCTCTCACCCATTGAAAGAATCGTCGTCTGGCCAGATCCCCGGAGACCTCTTCGAGCTAGCCCCAGAGCAACTGAAGCAGGCTTCAGAAAAGGCCCAACCTGAGCCCTCGACCAACCTGCCAGACCTATCAGATATATGGAGTCTTCCCTTCTCTGGCGGCTCTAGCAAACCCGCAGAAGAGCTACAACAACCAACCAGATCCAACGACGGCGATGAAGCCAACTTCTGGTCAAATCTGAAAGATATTGCACCTCCACCACAGACCCCAGGCCTCCCATTATTTAAATCTCCACAAGAGGACTTCAGAACAGACCTATGCCATGCACAGGAAAGGGAATTAAGCAGGATACCTGCCGGAGCCAACAACGCAGAAGATGGATATCGGGAACCCCTAAAAAAGTCTCGCCGAGGCCAAGGCCGTGATTCCGGCCGGTCTGGGGCTACGGCAGGGGTTTCGACATTCGACATGGGTGCTGTCGGGGGATTCAACTTTAGATACAAATCTCCACGGGAAGAATTCCGACCGGATCTGAAGAGTGACAGTGAGCGGAAGAGGGAGACAGAAGAGTTATCGCTCACAGCCATAGACGCAGTGGAAGGATACCAGGAACCCCCGGGGACACTTAAAGCACGCCCGTACGGATTCGGACGCAGTCGGATGGGGCACCCGAAGAAATCGGACCAAGATTGGGAGGAAGATTTTGGCGTAAGATTCGTGCCGTTCAGGGAGGCAGGGGAGGAACTGCCAGGGAGTGAGAAGGAAGCTGAGGAAACAAGAGAGAAAACGGAGGCACCCACGGAAGAGAAAAAGGCACCCAAGGAAGGGAAAAAGGCATCCAAGGGAGAGAAAAAGGCATCCAAGGAAAAGAAAAAGCCATCCGAGGAAGAGAAAGGGTCCAAGAAAAAGGCGGCAAAGAGGCAAAAAAAGGCAGCGAAAGCAAATCCAAAGACAGGAAAATAAAAAAGGTAAAAAAGGCGGCGATGGAGGCGTCGAAACAACCAAAAGGTCCGGGAGAGGAGGCGGTAGACCAGCTTAAGGACCTATTAGAGGTTGGAGCCACGGGAAAAATACGGGGCGCCAAATCCGACTGCAAGGCGAAGTAGATTCCTCTTTCTCTCTTTTCTCTCTTTTTTCTCTTTTCTCTCTTTTTTCTCTTTTTTCTCTTTTTTCTCTTTTTTCTCTTTTTTCTCCCTCTTTCCCCTTTCCTCCTTTTCTTACATACTCTCTTCCTCCCCCCTTCATTTCTATTACTTGTCTCTCCTCTTCTCTTCCTCATCCTTCATGCAACTTTTCCCCATTTCGCCTCAAACTTTCAAAGACTACTTTTTAGACTTGCACAAAAAGTTCATGGGTGGTGGTGGTGGTGGTGGTGGATGAATGGGTTCTGTACATTTTATATTATGGCCAATTGATGGAGTGGGGATTAGTTGGCGGCGACGAGCGGACGAGGAAATGATATCTCTTGACCATTGGCACAGCACCTAATTCACCCTTACCATGTATTTGTAGATTTTCGTTGGTTATACATTTCTCGGAATGCGAGCTTGGTACCTACAGTAGCCTCAATCCATCCATCCATCCATTTTTTTTCCCGCGCAATATGTATTAGATGGTGTCCCGCATACGCGAACGAGAAGAGCAGAGCAATATCACACCAAGTCACAGAAGACCAGAAGAAGAAAAAAGACTCCACTCAAACCCCGGCAAGGCAAACCCTCCTCACATCAGTTGCCGTACTGTACTGTAGATATGTACATCACGCCACCCACAATCCCGCGGCACCACAACGAACGGACAATAAACAACACAGCAGCACCGCAAAAAACTCCCCGCCAATAACGAGACGAGCTGAACACACAGAGTGATTTGTCATGATACAGTTTTTAGAAATCCCTGAAGCCCAGTTTTCAGGCCCGACATCGAACAGGTACATAATATCATAGCAAAAAAAAGGGGGGGGGAATCAAGCACAAATTCTCGCCCGGGGTGGTGGGTGGGTGGTGCTCATGGGGGATTGGATTCACTAAAACCGTGATTGTGGCCCTGTGGAGCGTGTTCACGTCTACGATTTCCCTGCCGCGCTCGGGGGCCGGGGATGGGAATGCTGTGAATTTGGTGATGAATCGTATGAGCATGCTTGTATTGTGTGGGTGTGTGGTGTTGTGGTGGTAGAGCGGGGGTTGGTTGGTGATGGGCCACCATACATGAATTTGCGAGTTCTCGGTGACGAGTTGGGAGAGCACATATAATTCGCCTAGGGTATAGGTAAACTGGGAGAGTGTTCAAGGCAGCTTGGCATCATACTTACTTCCCGGTTCTACTGTATGGAAGTTTCTGTGCACTCGTCATGTCCAGGAGACGACCCGCGCGCCAAGGGACCGTGAACCCGCTTGCCAAAACGTGATCCCCCCAGATGTTCTCTATGATAATATAAAGTTTATTCTGCAAAGTCATTATTGGGCTAATCACCACATGATACCACCCATAGCAAAAAAAAAAAAAGTCAAATGTCCCACAAAGACACTAAAAAACACGATATCCCCAAGACACTAAAAAGAAAGGGAGAAAGGGAGAAGAAAAAAACCTAAAGATAAAAAAATCCAACATTTAAAAAGGTAGACTGGTTGAAAGTCCGTTACTCCCCGTCCCACCGTGTATCAAACCCCATTGTAAGAAGAAGAAAAGAGAAAGAGAGATAGAAAGCCATCCGTCAAAGGAAAAAGACCAAACACCGAATAGATGAATACCGAGTGGGTCTAAAGAGTTATTTTGGTGAAACGTTTATGGAAAGAGATTATATCGAGAGAATCTATAGAGGAAAACCCCAGCAAAAGAAAGGACAGCACAATGGAAATTCAACGCAAACCCCGGCTTCTACAACTTGGGTGTGCATGGAGGACTCTATTCGATAGTTTCGACAGGGGCGCAAGAACAGAAGAGGTTAAGGTCACCGAAAGCTATGACCCCCATTAGTTCAAACACAGCAAAAGGGCTAGGGTTATACGAACAGTCATCGACTCTGGTCACGGTAGGCCAGAACTTTCTATCCTTCAGGTAGGCCAACGGGAATGCAGCCTGGCTTCTACCATACGGACGACTCCACTCGTCGGTGATGAGATCCTTCTGGGTGTGAGGGCTGTTCTTCAAAACATTGCCCTCACGGGGCTGTTCGCCCGACTCGACCGCTGCAATTTCCTTACGAATGGAAATCAAAGCATCACAGAAACGATCAAGTTCTTGGAGGTTCTCGGATTCAGTAGGCTCAACCATCAGAGTCCCGTTAACAGGCCAAGACATAGTGGGGGCATGGAACCCGTAATCCTGGAGACGCTTGGCAATATCGATAGCTTCAATGCCGGCACTCTCCTTGAATCCCCGAAGATCAAGGATAAACTCGTGGGCACAGCGCGAGTTGTTGTTAGTATACAAAACCTTGTAATGAGGAGCCAGACGAGAAGCCATATAATTAGCGTTCAACAATGTAATCTTGGTAGCATGGGTTAAACCGCGACCGCCTATGACACCAATTAGCAATACATAACAGCAGATAACCAGGCCACCTCCATACCCATCATCTTGATGTACGACCAGGAAATAGGCAAGATACTTGCAGATCCCCAAGGAGCGGCTGAAATTGGCGCGATAGCTTGCTCTCCTCCAGTCTTAATGAGAGGGTGTCCAGGGAGGAACGGAGCCAAATGGCCCTTCACACCGATAGGGCCAACGCCGGGACCTCCACCACCATGAGGAATGCAGAAAGTCTTGTGCAAGTTCAAATGGCAGACGTCGGCCCCAATCTCCCCGGGGCTGCAGAGGCCAATCTGGGCATTCATGTTGGCACCATCCATGTAGACCTGTCCCCCACAAGCGTGGATAATTTCACAAGCCTTCTTGACGCCCGGCTCGAAGACGCCATAGGTACTTGGGTAAGTGACCATGAAAGCGCCAAGTGTATCTTTGTATTTCTCGGCTTTCGCCTCAAGGTCAAGGATATCCAAGTTGCCATTCTTGGGGTCACATTTGACGGTGACAACCCTCATCCCCGCCATAGATGCCGATGCTGGATTGGTACCGTGAGCGGACTGAGGTATGATACAGACGTCCCGATGTCCCTGGCCAATCGAATTGAGATACGCACGAATGACGCGAAGACCAGCAAATTCGCCCTGGGCACCAGAGTTTGGCTGAAGGGAAACGGCATCGAAACCGGTAATATCGGCCAAGTCGGCTTCGAGTTCGGTGGTCAGTTGCTTGTAACCCTGCGCCTGCTCGAGAGGCACAAATGGATGAAGGGAATTGAATTCGGGCCAAGAGATAGGAACCATTTCGGTAGTCGAGTTAAGCTTCATGGTGCATGACCCGAGGGGAATCATGGAATTGGCCAATGACAAATCCTTCGATTGAAGATGATGAA
The DNA here is from genome assembly GCA_003182015.1 of Tuber magnatum. Taxonomy (NCBI): domain Eukaryota; kingdom Fungi; phylum Ascomycota; class Pezizomycetes; order Pezizales; family Tuberaceae; genus Tuber; species Tuber magnatum. The sequence goes on along the minus strand of PYWC01000090.1, from coordinate 227,522 downwards.
GATATCTCAGCATTTCCGCCTCCGAGTGATAGCTATTAAATACGGGATGTTCGAGGTACCCCGAAGTTCTCTTGAAGGCCTTAGGAAGCTTAGCGGGGTGATCCGGTCTGATCTCCAAGTCGTCGGCAATCTCCTGGCAGAATTGCTCCCACTTTAGCGTACCGGGGGTCCTCTGGGCAAATGCTGAAAAGGCTGCAAAGATATCCTGCATATCCTGCTGGGTTACAGTCTCATCGACGGAGACCCCTACCCGCTGACCGTCGAGAACTCTAACATTGATCCCATACCAGTCAACAAATTTGGCAGCTAGATCCTCGGCATCCTTGACCTCGACAACTACAGTATCAAAGTTTGCTCCAGAAGACTTGCTTCCAGGATTGACCTCGAACCCCATTCTGAGCAGACCCTCCTCGAGAATCCGAGCCAAGCCATAAACTTTCTCGGCAATCTTCCTGAGACCCCTAGGCCCGTGGTACACCGCATACATAGCGCTCATATTCGCCAACAGAGCTTGAGCAGTACAGATGTTACTGGTGGCCTTCTCGCGGCGAATGTGCTGCTCTCTTGTCTGGAGCGAAAGTCTGTAAGCCTTATCACCAAGACGATCCTTAGAGACACCGATCAGTCTTCCAGGCATCTTGCGCTTCCCGCCATCCGAAGTTGCAAAGAAGGCCGCGTGAGGACCGCCGTAACCCATTGGAACACCAAATCTCTGAGAATTGCCAAAGGCGATATCCGCGCCGAATTCGCCCGGGGGCTTCAGCATGGTCAAGGCAAGCAGATCTGTTGCCACGGAAAGTGGTGCACCGAGCTTGTGAACCGACTCGGAAAGCTTAGAATAATCGTTGATGCTTCCATCGGTTGCCGGGTACTGAACCAAGACCCCAACCAAGTCCTCCCCTAATTTTTCTACGGATGCAAGATCCAAAGCATCCCCGATCCGAACTCTGATTCCAAATCCCTCCGCACGCGAGTTAAGAGCCGCAATTGTTTGCGGGTGAACCTTGTTGTCAACGAAGAATGTCTTATTTGGGCGCTTTTGGCGCGAGACCGGAAGCGATGCCAAGGACATAGTCATAGCCTCAGATGCAGCCGTCGCCTCATCAAGTACGGATGCATTGGCAATGGCAAGACCGGTAAGATCAGTGACAAGGGTTTGGAAGTTGATTAGTGATTCGAGACGACCTGGAAGAAGCCAAATTTAGTAAGAAAAAGAAAACCGCGAAAAAGAAAAAGAAAACACATGAGAATGCCCACCTTGAGAGATTTCTGGCTGATATGGTGTGTAAGATGTGTACCACTCGGGACTCTCCAAGATATTCCTAGCGATTACCGCCGGAGTTTTTGTACCGTAGTAACCAGCGCCAATGTAACTCCGCATGACCTTGTTCTTGCCCGCGATAGTCCTCAGTCTCGCCAGAAGCTGAGTCTCGCTCAGACCATTATCCGGCTGAACCCTCAATTTCCTATCGGAAAGAATACTGGTCGGCAAAACATCGTTCACAAACGCATCCAAACTACCGTATCCGAGAGACCTAAGCATAAGCTGAATCTCCTCCTTATTAGGCCCAATATGGCGCCTCTGGAAGGTATCCAAAGGGGCATAAATCGACACAGGCTCCTCAAACTCGGTTTCGACCACCTTAAAGTACTGCCGAGTTGATCCGGAAACACTATCGGGTGCTAATGGGACCCTCGGGAAAGGGGTGAAAATTGGAGGGTCCTCTAGATTCTCCGTTTCGACGACAGTGGAATGGTTGCGGTTTGGTACCCTGGGAATTATTGCTAGATGTCTAGCATGGTAAATTGAGCCGTGTTTTCGAATGAATTTCGAATAGAGAGCCGAATTCCTACTGGCGAGAGCCAAAGATGAGGAACTGATCGAGGCGATTCCACGGCGGGCTGCCAAACGACGTATCGTAGTAGTAGACATGGCGCAGCCCGAGTTCTAACCGTCTAGGAGGGAAAAAAGAGAAAGAAAAGAAAAAGAAAAAAAACCTGTGCCTTATCCGACAAACCGACCAATTCAGCCACAGAATGCAAAGGTAACGCACTGATAACGCAAAATACTGACCAGGATCAGGTGGGAGAAAAACCTTTGATATCTCTTATCTGCGAAATCGAGGTTATGGGAAACAGTGGTGAGCAGATGGAGAAGGTTCGAAGCCCTCAACTCCTAGAATTTCAGTCGGAGACCGTAACAAAGCTTCAACCAAAGTATCATAACCAAGCTAACGATAGGTGGTACCTCCCAAGCAGTGATGTAAGGCCACCGCCAATAACCGAGGGAGTCAAAGACCTCATTCGGGAGATCAACAACAACGGAAGAATTCGGGAAAGTTAAACCAGCGAAGAAGAAAAAAACGCTCACCTCAATTCCTCAGACTAATAGCCGACGAGTCTAACGGAGTAATGACCAAGCGAGAAGACTCCACGACAGGGAGTTTGACGGGAATATAGCGGGTGGTGAGGAGAGGTGTGACAAGAGGTAGAGGGTGGATGAGATGGGTGAAGAGTTAGGATGGAGGAGAGGGGATGCGGAATGATGGAGGTGGGAGATGGGGGGGGAAGGAGCGAGAGGGTAGGGGAGAGGGAGAATGAAAGAAGATGTCAATGAGAAGAATGACGAAGGTGGTGGTGGGACGATGGCAGGCAAACCAACAAGATGTACGGCAATGTAGATCAGTGAGCGCTGCTCCAAGGACACCGAGTTACAAAGTGTAGAGCTTCCCGTTTGAAAGGAAGCTTCACAGACGAGGAATTGCCCCCCCCAAGGAAAAAGAGCTGTCGGGGCTATGGAAGCTGTGTTTTCATGGAGGAGGGAGGAGGGAGGAGGAAAGAAGGGGGGGGAAGGGAAGGGTTTAAGGGAGCAAGGGCAGGAGGAGAGAATTGGGTGAAGAATTACACGCGTACTCGGGGTATCTCTAGGCCTTTGCACTCGTATGCCCTCTTCACGGTAAGGAAGGATGAGAGCTCTTGGTAGCATTTTTAGAGCAACGGTATTTTCCTCTTTTAGTTCACGATACCACGAGACATATCTCATGGTGTGGAGGACACTATGCCTGCTGTGCGGCTGGCCGGCTCCCTGAGACAAAAGAGGTGCGATTCCCAAAAGGAAAAAAAAAAAAATTTATGATACGTTTCGGTCCCAACCCTGCAGGTGCATCGCTAGGCCCTGAATATGTACCGCAGTTTTGGAATATCTCTTCTCGCCCCAAGAATACTGATATGGGATTCCGAATGGAGAAGTTCTTACCTAGTTAGAGCGCGGTTGGCCCCAGCATCGTCACCCTTCCCACCGGCGGGGGGGGGGTGGAATTGGGACGATTATCTCATGCGTCGAACAAGCGGAGGGGAAGGTACCTGTAGAGGAGTGAAGCGCCGTCGATCCAACCGAAGCTACACTCGCACCGCGTGGGAAATCCATTCTCCCATCTTGACATCTCCCAGGAAGCGCTGAGGTCGAGGGACATATGGCGTCTCGACCCATTGGCCTGGTCACAAGAACTGGCACTTGTATGGAAATTGCTTTTTTCAACGGTTTGAAATGGGGAACCGGTAGGGTTACTCGAGTACTCTGCTGTGTCATGGGCAAAAGCCAGCTTTTCGCTTGCGGCCAATAAGTAGCCGCAGGGCTAGCCCTCAAGAGGCGAACACATCCTCCGCCAATCCGATCCCACCAAACGACCAAAAAAAAAAAAAAGAAAAAAAAAGGAAATATCCCTCTTCTACGGAACTCTCGAGATCGGAATCCCCATGGCTGATAGATTCCGGAGGGGAAAAACGGAGAGGAGCGAGAAAAAGTCTTCCGAGTGCTCGGCCCTGTTCGCGGGTCCGCAGGTAGCACCAGGATACCGGTACAAGCACTCCTCCTCCTCCAGCACGGTAGGGTATCATACAGTACCGTACGAGTACTCGAGCACTGGTATCATACCGGTAATGATGGATTATCACCGTATGCTATTATTATAGCGCCAGTCAAGCGCGCCACAAAGCTTCAATAGGAACTCGTACCGTACCGGTAGTTACCCATCCCGCCACCACCACCACTATCACCACCACCCCCCCGGACGGCACGATAAGGCCTCATCCATCCATCCCGATATTGCGGAATCACACGTCCCTGCGACACGAACCCTTCGGCGGGCACTCCAACCAGACCTTGAGAGAAAAGAAAAGAGGAAAAAGAAAAAGAAAAGAAAAAACGAAAACTAAAACAGGACGAAAAAAGGTCGACAATACCGGTAATAGCGCTGATAGCATAAATTCACACACACTCAGACATACTCTCACTGTATCATACCGGTACCGAGTACGGCAAGCGGTGCTCGGGAGTCTGATCGCTGCGCATGTGAGTACATATCTCTTATGCAATAAGCCCACTTACCGACAGACGACGGTATTGCCGCTTCCGTCCAAAAACATAATGTACCCTGGAGGAGCTCAGGCTCCGGTAATATGCAAGCGGGAGGAAGTGCGGTACTCCCAGGTCACCGTACCTTAACCATACTAAACTCGATACCATGCACTTCACCTCGCCAGCTCCCGGAAGCGCATCCCCCCTCCCTCCTGCCCGTGATTCTCGTTATCCGGAGAGGAGATGATAACCTGCCGAGTGGTGGATATCCGTATCATACCGCACCGGGAGGGCATTCACCGTTCGCGAAAAGTTCACGGGGGATCACTCGTGCTGGTGGTATAGTACAGCCAGGTGCAAGGGGTTTCGTTATCGGGATCCGTGCGAAGCGGTTAGTGTTGGAGGGGAGGGGCTGTCCCTCACCCGACGGGATCGCACAAAACGATTCGGGGTCACTACGGGTACGCGGAAAGCGTGGGAACGGAGGCGACTTTTTAAGCTTCATTGTGTGAGAGTGTGATGGGGGGCCGCCCGCCCCCAAGTGAGATTTTATGTGAAATAAACAAAGGAGAAACAACAAAAAAACCTATCGTGAACCAGCCAATCCGGGACCCTCCCTGTGTACGAGTATCATACCGTCAACCTTTCTTTTCTTTTCTTTTCTTTTCTTTTTTTTTTACCGCACAGGACGGGCACGGTACCAGCAGAATGCTACATTTCACCCACAGCCAAGAAAAATAATAACGCTCCGACTTCTACGAGTAGGCGAGAAGACACAAAAGTTGCTAAAGAATCCCAAGAAATCTAAAATATTCCTTTAAAGATAAACCGAATCCGGGCGCATTCATTTATAATTATAATATTATATATTATGATATATATGTATATATATTTCCCGAAAAGTCTTGTGGAGACATATTATGCAGGGGAGATGCAATTTTTGTGAAAAACAAATCTTTCTGCCCCGCCCAAACAACAAGGTACCGGTACTGTACATAATAAGCATGGTCTCGACACATCTTGGCAGGATCTTTACCCGGGAAATTTTCCTAAAAAGGAGATTTACCATTAGATCCTGGTGGCCGCAAGGGCAATCTATATAACTTTTTTTTTTTTAAAAGAAAAAATTACCAAAATCTTAGCAGGTATGATATGATACTCCTTTTTTTCTTTTCTTTTTCTTTTTCCCCTTCTCTCGCGAGCTCTACGAGGGTAATTCTGATATGATTGCAGCCATCATTGGCTACCGTGCTCGTACAGTACAGTACGGTACTAGCACAAGCACTGGTACGATATGATATGATACCGACCGGTATTGGAGGGGGGCAACGTGCGGTACTTGTGAGGGCTGAGACCTTGTTGCGATCTGGTATGATATCCGGCGCCGGCACTCGATAGACTATGATACGGTGGGAAAAGATCTGAGAATGAGCGGCTGGTAAGGGGCACCGTAGAACTACTGGGGAGGCTGTTCCGAGATTTTCCATGCGTTGATTGCGTTCTCGCCCTCCGTGCGCCATTGATCGGTTACCCTACGGTGGATCTACTGTAAGTTATAACCAACGCATGCAACGCGGTCTTGCGTGACAACTTGGTTTCTCGGTCATTTCGTTTTTCCACGGGCAGCAGGTATCATATCATACCTGGCACGCTGTATCATAGTCTACCGGTAGGGTTCCATCCCATGCTGCCGCAGAGCACAGCCAACACTAGCTTCACGAGGGATCACTATATTATATTATATACCGGTATCATAATATGAGTGTGGTTTTGTTAGAACCTACACATTGGCTTTTTTGGTGGTAGCCGGGAAAACAGGTTTGAAGGGTGGCAACCAGAGAAAATCAATCTTGAAATAAATTCATTTTTCTTTTTCTCTGTCATAGAATAACTACTCCACCATGGAAAAAAAATTAAAAAATAAAGTAATTTAGTTAAAATTTTATCTTATATACAGGCTATATATCTATGAATTTAAATCTGTAAAAATATGCTATTTACATTGATTTCCTACTATGTTTATTCTTGGAGCCTAAAGGTCAACCACTCTTTTTTGGTTTTGACAATTCTTCCTCAATTGATTGATCCTCTGAGGGTTCATCCATCATCTGATTTGTTTGATCCCCTCCTCCTGAACCTGTAGCAAGAGTATTACCACTGGTTGTAGAAGAACCAATATCTTGACAGAGGTGTTTATTGCTTTTGCTTGAAGTAACTGTCTTAAAAGGTATAGTACTTGAGCCAGCAGTTACTGACTCAGAGGATCCTGATAGCACATTAGACCTGCCTTTTATTCTTCCTGTTTTGGCTGCTTTTACATGCTCTATTGTTTCTACAGTTGGCTCTACATATAGCCAAGTTCAGTGAATACTAGGAGAAGCATAAGGACCATACTTACTCCACATATCAAATCATCTCTCAGCCTTAATACCTATTGGTGGAAGCTCTTCAGGTACAGTATTGTGAATTTGAACTTCATCAATACCACTTTTCTTGATGTCAAATCTTTGCCACTCACTAAATGGTAATTCTTTAGCTAATACTACCTCTGAAAACTCTTTCAAAAAGAGAAAGTTATGAAACCTTTGAATGCCCTTCACTGGTTTAAATAGTGTACTAAGAGCCTTTTCTCAATCATAGAAGAAATTAGATAATGTTAGTTCAAAGAGGTTGACTGGTTTAATAGTACGTGTAAGAGTACTCTCAAGAACTGTATTACTATAATTAGTAGAAGTCTAAATTGCATGCCTCAAGGCCTCATATTTCACAGTGCGAAACCTATAGTGCACTGAGTTTTGTGTGTGATACTTGATTTGAAAACAGAGCTCTATACTATGAGTTAATCTCTACTGAACTAGCTAGCAGAGATAGAATGTCATTGTACGATTCTTATTCTGTCCTCTACAGTTATCAGCCCAGAGGTAAACATGTAGCTGAAGGTTTTCCCCAAAGTTCAGGTATGTGTGAAGAAGAGGAACCACTTGATTGGGGCTTTTGCCTTGTTGCTTCTTAGTGTAAAGATAATAATAGTGATAGGTATGATTACAGTTTTCATCTACAAGATCAAAAGAGTAGAGCTTGAAAGGAGAGAAGAAATACCATTATCCTAGCTGTTGTGGTAGCTTGGAAATCTCTACTACCTGCTGGAAATCAAAAATGTGACATGCTGTATCTTGTGGATACAAAGTTGATTGATGAATAGAGGCTTCATGGAGGTCTCTGCACTGTTGATACTCTAGATGATGCTGTATTAGTTTCTATTCCACTTCTTGTAACTCCTCAGTTGTAGAGTGATGTATCTCTTCAGCAATATTATAAGCCTTTAATGACTCAAACTTTGTTCTAAGAATTGTACAGTGATCACAGATATCCTTTGCCTGTGACCAAATCTTTATCAGCTGAAATCACTTGTTAATCTTTCAGTACTGATGAAAGTAAGACCAAGAGATACTAAGTGTAGGATTGGTCTTCTGAAACTCACAACAGAGTCCATAATATGTATAGAAGGATGGCAAGAGTACTTGATTATTTAGCTCAACTTTTATTGTTACAGTGCCATCCTACTTTATATGCTTATAGGTCCTAGTAGCTACTGGCTCCCCTGATTCCTCTTCTAATTTTATCAGAAATAAGTCAATACTTTGAGAAATCTCCTTAGAAAGAGTATTATAAGAGGGCATTTTGCTTTGTCTATACAGTGGCAGAATGGGATCTTGAGTTTGCCAAAGATGAGTAACCAAAGATTGTAGTTGATACTTTTCTAATATCCAGTACTAGCCAAAAACTAAGTTGCAAACCAATCTCAGAAAGAGAAGTACATATTTGTTCTTTCTTATATATTTGACTTCAATATCATTCTGACTATCTGGAGTGTTAATTAGCTTAAGAAATAAGCACTGGCTATAACTTTGCTTTCTATTAACTATTGTAATCTCCATTATAGTAGAAATTAAGTAACTTGCAAGTAGTTTTCTCTTTTAGTGATATTCTATGTAACTAGAGGGAACCTAGGTTTCCATAACGAATAGGTGTTAGGGCTGGTGTAGTGCTGAGCATACTGCACTGATAGCTTAAAAGAAAAGAGGAGGAAGCAGGGAAAAACTCAATCAATCACCATCATCCTTCAAATCCAACTTCACCATTTGTTCCTATCATCTCTGCTGTAGTGACATAGCATGGTTGGACTTAATCGAACTACGTATTTGATCAAACGATGCTTTTTCATGACATCTTTATTGACAGAAATATACTCTATTCATTCTTCGTAAATGATGGTAGTATTTCTCATCCTATCAATCACAGTTAGCATACCTTTTACTCTTAATACAAATTATTACATTTTAGAACATGCCATCCAAGTTTCTTACATTTGTAGTATTAATGTCTTTATTATCTGCACTTGTTTTATCAAATTCCCTATCAGTTGAGCTATCTGATATCTCATTTTCCTGTTAGCTCTTTTTAATTAATTTATCTAAGCTATAATCATCAAAATACTTACTATGATTCCTATAATTGGACCCATCATATTCTATGTCTATTTCTGTCATGTGTTTGGGCTAGGCCCTAGTCACGTAGTGGTACGATAGAAGCAGATAGCTTCTTGATCAACAAGAAGTGAGCGCTGCTTACTAAAGGAGTCTTTGAATGGGGTGTAATAGGAGATCAAAGAAGTAACCGTTCAACCAAGTATATTAAGAATACTGTTTGTTGAAGTCTGCTGTTTGCATCATGGAAATCAGCAGTCTTTAAATACAGCATATCACTTATCTCCAGTATGAGCGATATTCCAAAACTTTGTATGTATCAACCAATAGCACACGAAACAATACAAGTATCAAGGGATACTGTGAAACCAAACATAAAACAATATGTGTATCAACCCATAACACACGAAACAATACAAGTATCAAGTGATACCGTGAAACCAAACATAAAACAATGTGTGTATCAACTGATGACACACGAAACAATACAAGTATCAACCGATACTGTAAAACCAAACATAAAATAACCTCGTACCCGTACTGGTTACACTCCCAAAATAAAATAACAATTTCACCAAATAAAATAACCTAATGCAATTCTAATAGTCAGTAAGCCCACTATTCTTTTAAACGTCCCCATAGGACCCATCTTCATCATTATCACTGTCTTGCAATATTCTCATGTCGTCCTGCAACATCCATTCCGCCCCTTCCAGCCATTTTTCTAAGCACTCCTGACAGGGTACTTCGGGCATAAAGCAAGCAGATTTCTTATAGTGCGGTAAATCGGTATGATTTCAGACCATCCGGTTCTCCCATTCCTCTGTCTCAATATCGATCTGTCCACAATCGTCGCAGTATTTGATGTATAATACCTTCTAGTATGCCTCCTGTAGAATGGTTTCACTGTGTAGTAGTTCGTTAATAATAATGTACTGTCCCTTGATGCTTATTTCTTTGTAGGTCGACATTTCTTAGTTTTGTAAAGGGGTAAAGCTTTGTAAGAGGGTAAAGGTTTTTCTTTCGGTTTGGAGGCCTGATAGTGTGGTTTTTTCTCTTCGGAGGAGTCTGAGGAATGGTGGGTAGTATTTATGTCTTGGTGTTGGCCTCGCTTAGGTGTCGACCTGGCTTAGGTGTTAAGAGGAAAGTGGGTGGTACTTAAATTCGGTTTCTTCCTTTTCTACGCACCAGTCACATTTTTCTGTACTCAGGTAACATCCACTTCCAAAGCGGAATATGGCAGACATTGTTTCGCCCCACATCCGTCCCATTGATTCAGTTGTTATTTCTAGGCATTTGTTGTAAATATATATGAATAGTCGGTGTGTAAGGTATCATCTAGGGATAATATCACGGTTCACCAACAGTCACATTAGCTGGTAGCACAGTCTCCAAGTAACTTGCTCATAGTTTGACATCGTAAGGCTGTTGGATGGTACATTTTTCTTCCTTTGTTATTCCCAGTACTCAGCTTCGGCTAGCTGTTCCAGGTATACTGCTTCATCTTCTATTACTCGCTTCTCATCTTCACTGCTTTCGAAATTACTTTCAAAATAGGCTGCCCAAAACCCATTTTGTATTTCTTGATCTGTGTTTGGACAGAGTTGTTAGATTTCCGGCAGGGTTAGGCGCCATGCCACTATTACATGGTTTATTGTAGGGGGTAGCTCGTCCTCCGGTTTGTTGTTCTCCCACTATTGGTTTACCAGTTCTCTCGCATTTTCTAACCCTGCGAGGGGTTCCCAGCCGCTTTCTGTTTCCAGATATCCTGTCCATTTTACCAGAGATTGGTCGCGGTCATAGCGCTTCCTGTGGTCCCGTATAACCTCCACCTCCTATTCATATTTTTCATTAACCGTTATCAGAGACGGCTTTGCGTGGCTTCTTCCCGGGAAGGCAGTATTGTCGTTAGGGAGGTATCATTTCACAGTGGATATGTGGAATGTCGCTTGTCAGTTTCTGTACATTCTGCCGCCTATTTCTACTGTGTAGTTTTGCATATGTTCATCATATTTAATTATCTTGAACGGTGCTCACCAGCGCAGTTGCAGTTTCTTGCTTCATCCTGATTCCATTGTGAAAAGGCTTTCATAAACCAATAACAGGTTACCTTTCCCTATTGGTGTATGGTGTCCGCGCTATTTTGCTGCTGTTCTTGTACTCCTAAATCGCGCCAATTTGATATCATTAAATGCCTTATTCCGGATTGCTTGATGTCCATTCAACAATTCGTCGGTGGCCGGTACTGCGGAGTTCTTGAAATTCACTAGGGGAAGTAGCGTGTAGTTTTTTCCAAAAACAGCTTCATATGGTAGCATGCTGAGGGTTTCTGACTATCCTGCATTTAGGTATGCTGCCGTTTCCTGTATGGTATCGAACCAATTGTTTTGTCTTGCATTTACTAGATTTCGAAGGGCAGTTTTCAATTCTCGAATTTTCTTTTTGACTTGTACATTCGTCTCATAGTAGCCTGGTGCCGCCTTGATGTGCTCAATTCCTAGTGATCGACACTGCTGTCTCCACACATGTGACTCTAATCACAGGTCTGCATCGCTTACTAGGGATGTTGGGTAGCCATGGGGTGTAAATATTTTGTTGCATAGTAGTTCCCAGGTTGGTATTGCCGTGACTAGCTTAGTTGTAGGTATAAGCCATGTGAATCCCAAAAACTTATCTATCACAACCAGGATTGTGTCATATCCCCATGAATTGTGGAATGGTCCCACAAAGTCAATGGCTATTGATTCGAAGATTTCAGCTGGTAGAATAATTGTCTGGGCCTGTCCTTCCGGCAACTTTGTAGGTTCTTTGTTTGTTTGGCAGGTGTGGTATTGGGCCATGTATGCTCTGAAATCTTTGTGCATTTCGGGCCAGAATTGGCACTCAGTAGCGTATCGCAAATTCTGCTCCACCCCGTGATGGCCTTTGTTGTAGATCTTGGATATAATGTACTCTCTCAGTGTCGTATTTCCGAATGCAGGGCCATTCAGAATATACAGGCATTCTTCTCCATATCAGGTTGTTGCATATAGCATTCCATTTGCAACCTTGTAGGAGAATAAGTCTCCTGTGGCGTTCCTACTTTCATGAACCTTTTTCCATATCGGTTCCTTTCGGTATGCTGCAATCATATGCACTCCGAATGTCCTAATCATTTCATTGATTGTCTGCAAGGTGTCACGCTCACCCTCTATTTTGCTTCATCTGGTTGTTTCATGTTGGCCATCCTCCTCGTCGTCTTCCAAGACATCATATTGTCCTTGCCGATATTCACTCATTGCTAGACATATTACTGAAACAATTGATCCCTTGCTGAGTCTTTCTAATCGTTCTGCTCGTCTAAGCGGGAGTGGGCTATCTGGTCCTGGCATTCAGAATGCTGCTATCGTTTCATAGGTAAGGTCCTCTATCAGTTCCGCTTGTCTGACAGGTCGCGGACTGTTGGGTTCTAGTATTCAAAATGCCGCAGCTTCCAGGTTCAGCAGTGCCAGGATTGCACAAGATCTGGGGGTCGGCTGGGCAAGGGTGAACGGCCCTCCTCTAGCGCTATTTGGCCTACCATCGATGGTTTGTTGCCATTCCCGGTCACTGATTGTGGGGAACTCCACAGGGGCTTGGGTCAGGTGCTGTGCTTGCGGGACTCGGTCCTTTACTAGGAGGGCAAGGGGCCGGAGCTCTCCGTCATCTGGGATGGTTGTTTGTAAATTTGATCTCGGTTTGGTGATATGGGCAATGGTCCACGCAACTGTGCGAGCAATGGGGTGTGCTATGCGGGAGTTTCCCGCGTGGTGTACTTTGGAGAGTGGACTTGTCACCCCAATTATTTCCCGCAGTGACTGAGCAGGGGCTCTCAGGGGGTACCGGGGCCTCATTGGGGTACTCAGTGTATGAGTAAGTGGGGGACGTGGGGGAGAACTCTCCCACGCGTGCCATCGTGTTAGATTCTTGCTCATGGACTGCGTTATCTGAGACGTCATCCGCTTCCTTTATATAATTGTGGACATATAGTGGGTTTAAGTCTGATCCTCCCTCGTATATCTGGGAAAGAGTATCACTGTCATAATCTGGCTAGAAGAGTGCTAGCCAGGTGACGGCGGAGAGGAAACAGGTTGTGCATATGATATCTCTTGGACGGCATACAGTTAAGTTTTGATTCTTTCACGCACATGACCTTGTTAGCAGGTCATGGGGCGCATTTATGTTTAAGCTGGTTTTACACACATGACCTCATTAGCAGGTCATGGGGCTCGTTTATGTTGATTGCATTTCGTACATGACATACAGTTGACGTCATGGGAAGAGTCTAGGCTGGCCGGTAAGGCTTACCGGCAAGGCAGACTTGTTTATGTTTCGCACGTGACCTCGTTAGTAGGTCATGTGGTTGGTTTATTTATATTGTGTTTGATTTATGTTTTCACACATGACGTCACTTAGAGGTTATGGGATGTTTTATGTTTGCGCACATGACTCATTAGAGTCATGTGATGGATTTCACACCTGACCTCGCTTGAGGATCAGGGCAGGGTTAGGGTTGCGGGAAGAGACCTATATAAAGGCAGGGATTTCACAGATGGGTTAGCTCTTCATGCAACCATCTACTGTTATTTCCTATCTACTACTTTACGATCTTTACAATACAAAAACCATTACCCTCCAATCTCATCCGCTAGCCGGATCCGCTTTAGAGTCCAGAGCCTATCTGCTACGCGGATCCTATTAACCAAATCAAAGACCGATACTCTTGGCACTAGTGAGAAACCGATTCTTACGTGAGAATACTAAGATAGGGCCTAGAGACTCAAGGAGCTCTAGGACACAGTGCAGCGCAGTTCGGAAGAACCAACCTAGGCCGTTACCTGTCGCGAGTAACGCGAGTAGTGGGAAACCATCACATTTGGTTGCGTCTCATGCGATACCTAACGATGGCAGAATGGCAACTCCAGTGAACTTGAAGTTCACCCAGGACAACGAAGGAGGTATCGATCTCAGAGACGATACTCTCGACCCATGACGCGTACGAAACGCCTTAGGCGAAGCAGCAAGCCAACCTTCATGAGCATCAAGTCTGGTTACACACGAACAAACTTCACCCCTGACAGTTCTCCCACCGGAACACCGCGACCAAGAAGAATGGCCGCAGCAGCAACACCAGCACCCCCGACAGGACCTACGATGCAGGCCCTGATGATGATGGAGGACCAGATGACGAGGTTCCTGGGGGCAATCAATACCCACCCGGAATCAAGACCAAAAGCAAAGGAACCGGACCTCTATGAGGGAGACCTTGAAAAACTGAGACAGTTCCCATGTCAGTTGGAACAGTACTTCAAGGTCAAGGGGTACAGTGCTGGAAAAGACACGATTAAGGTAGACTATACCGAGTCCCTCTTAAGAGAATCAACAGGGCAAGGGATCATGCCCTACGTGGAAGGAAAACGAGACCGGATATGGGCCTCGTGAGAGGAGGTAAAGAAATCCTCTATACCCAGTTTGGAGACAGGAACGCCAAGGAAACGGCGAGGCTCAAACTGGAGAAGATGAGACAAGGAAAGAACAACCTTTCTGACTACTCGCACAAGTTCCGCATGATATCCGTCAAAGTGGAATACGACAATGGCACGGAGTACTGCCATCTCGTGGGCGGTACTAACAAAAGACTGCAAGAGGCCTGAATAAGCTCGGACCAGACCGATCGAATGGCCGCAGGCTTCGCAGTATGGGCTGTCGATAAAGAAGGCAAAATCAATCTGGTTAGACATGCTCAAAAGAGGACCAAGGGGATACAGCACCCGACCCTGCTGCGCAACAACCACGGGACCTATTGACCAAACAACACACCAAGACCTCCACCAGTAGGAGACCCGACGGACTTGGACGCGGCAGGAAGAAGGAACTGGAGATTCCAATGGTTGTCCGACCAGGAATACCAGAAAAGAAGAAAAGAGAATGCCTGCCTCTGATGCAGACTGAAGTGGCATTTCATCAAAGATTGCCGATGAAAGGAGACCAAACTCCAAGAAAGGGAAGCGACGGAGAAGACAGAAGGGCAGGAGACTTTAAACTAATAAAGTTCCCAGCAAAGAGTGGTCTGCGGGATGAGGAAAGAGGGAAACCCACCGGCATCGCACATATATCAACCAGGAAAAACAAGAGACCCATATCGACGAAACAAGGCAATGAGGCAACAATCAATAACACGGATGGTTACGAGAATGACAACGAATATCTTATGATTAAGATAAAACTATACACAACAGACAAAGAGTCAGAAACGGATGCAATGCTCGATTCAGGAGCAACCGAGGATTTTATCGACAGAAACCTTTGTGAAACCCGCGGACTAATCCTGAAAAAGTTAAAGAAACCAGGAGACATATACCTGGTCAACGGGAAGAAAAGCAAAGCAGGACCCATCACCCATACAGCGCAAGCAGTAATGGAGATAGGGTCACATCACGAAGCCATGACATTCCAACTAGCGCACTTGCAGAAATAGAGTATGATACTAGGAACACCCAGGTTAAAATGACACAATCCCAATATCGACTGCGAAACAGACCAAATCAATTTCAACAGCGAACTATGCATGCAGTTGTGCCTGGAAACTTCCCCAACAATTGAGACGATCCCCGAAGAACAAGCAATCAGAGAGAACCAGAGGACGCAGACCCTCCACATGAACACCGAACAAGAAGAAACGATCCCCCAGGATGAAGGCATAAGGGTACAAGTGTTATACCAGAATGCCAAGAAAGCAACACGAGGATCAAAGAAGACTGCAGGTCACGACCTGTACAGCACGGAAGACATGATAGTCCCAGCAAGAGGACAAAAGATTGTACCAACAGGAATTGCAGTAGGACTACCTGACGGCACCTATGCAAGAATCGCTCCACGCAGTGGTATGGCCACCCGACACGGGATTACCACAGGCGCGGGAGTCATCGATGCGGCCTATTGGGGTGAGGTACAAGTCCTACCAATAAACCTGAAGGATGAGGACGATACGATCCAAAAAGGGGATCGTATAGCCCAGATGATTAGCGAAAATATCGATACTAGGGAGCTCCGCGAAGTCCGAGACCTGGACAAGACCAAAAGAGGCAATGGAGGATTCGGCAGCAGCGGACGAGGAACCCCGAAGGACAACATCCCCACCGAAATGACAGAAGAGAAACCCCTGAGCATATCTTTCATATCAGCAAAGGCCTTCGGTCAACTCTATCGGAGAGGGGAACAGACCGCGATCTTCAGATGGGACGAAGAAGAAGACAGACCAACAATCGCAGAAGCGTCAACAATTAGCACGCGACTACCAGTGAAGGAAGAAGCCAAGAAGAAGATATTAACTCTGAGGCAACTGGTCCTGAAAGAATATCGCGACTATCTTGGGATATTCGAAGAAAACGAAAGTGCAGATCATCCCACACATAAGAGTGAAGATCACTAGATCAAGCTAGAGGCAAGAAAGGTGCCTTCTTCATGAAACCCTACCCGTTAAGTGAAGAAGAGTTGAAGGCGCTGCGTGAATACCTCCAACAGAACCTGGCCAGGCAAGGGATCAGACTATCGTCCCCCTCAGCGGGGGCACCCATCCTATTTGTCAAAAAGAAAGATGGAAAACTGACACTTTGCGTAGATTTCCGGGGACTGAATGCGGTATCACAAAAGGACAGGTACCCTCTAGCATTGATCGACGAAGCGCTGGACCCACTAGGACGGGCCAAGCACTATACGAAGTTGGATATCAAAGACGCATATTACAACATAAGGATAGCCGAAGGAGATGAAGGGAAAATAGCTTTCAGGACGCGATACGGACTATTCGAATATTTAGTCATGCTTTTGGGATTATCCAATGCACCAGCGACATTCCAGCGATGGATCAACTCCAAGTTGAGCAAATACTTGGACATATGTTGTATCGTCTACCTGGACGATATCCTCATCTATTCAGACAACATGGAGCAACACCACCAAGACATACGGAATGTTTTACAGGCACTGAGAGAAGCTAAGGTCAAACTGAACCCTGCGAAATGCGACATCTATATGGACGAAGTCGAATACCTCAGAGTTATCATTAACCTGGAAGGAGTACGAACCAATCCAGTCAAAACGGCAGCTATCAATGACTGGAAAGCACCTAAGAGTGTAAAGGGAGTGTAAAGCTTCGTGGGCCTCTGCAACCTCTACCGAAGATTCATTGAAGGGTTTAGCAGAGTAGCAAGACCCCTCTACGATACGACAAAGAAAGGAGTCAAATGGGAATAGGGAGAAAAACAACAACAACCATTCGACGATATAAGAAAGCGACTCACTACGATATTGATATTACGACACTTCGACCCCACGCTACCTATCATGATTGAGACGGACGCATCCAACCAGGTATGCTCTGGTATCCTCTCCCTGCAGGGAGAGGACGGATCATGGAGACTGGTCGCGTTTCAATCAAAAACAATGTCAAAGGCAGAGCAAAACTATGACATTGATGACAAGAAACTGTTAGCCATCGTTCAAGCAGTTAAGGATAGGAGGAAGTACATGCTAGGAAGTCAACATGTCATCCGCATTATCACAGACTACAAGAACCTACTAGCGTTTACCACCACCAAAGAACTCAATGGACGACAGATTAGGTGGAGCAAGACATTAAGCCAATACCACCTTCAAATTGAATACCGACCAGGAAAAGAAGGAGGAAAGCCGGACGCATTGACTCGAAGGATAGAGGACTTCTCCGACAGGGAAGAAACACGGTCGCAACGACAAAGAATACTTCTCCCTTAAGAGAAGTACTTGGCAAAAGAAGAAGACGAAGAGAGTGGATACAAATCCCTAAACAAAATTACTACGACCACAAGCAACGACGACAGATACAAAGAACAGATAAAAAGAAAGACCACCAACGACCAGGAAATCAATGAGATAAAGAAGGGCTTAAAGGAAGGCCTAAAACAAGTGAAAGGTGTAGCCCGTGGGCTATACCGGGAAAAAGATGGATACCTATGGTATGACCACAAGATAAGGCTCACAGACGCAGAAGCCTTACGAACAGAAACTATAACCAGAAATCACGACATTCCACCAGTGGGACATGGTGGAATGGCAAAAACGACAGCCTTAATTCAACAATCATACTACTTGCCATCATTGCGCGATGATATTAAACAATATGTGAAGAATTGCGACACCTGTCAGAGAATGAAAGCGGTTAAACACGCACCCTGCAGGCTGCTCCAACCGCTCGAAACTCTGGGCAGACCATGGCTATCTATGGCTATAGATTTCATCACTGGGCTACCTGAATGGAATGGATATGACGCCATATAGGTCGTTATCGACCGTTTTACGGAAATGCCGCACTTTATACCATGCAGAACCGATATGACGACACCACAATTCTTCAACCTGTTTAAAGACCAAGTCTTTAGACTCCGCGGCCTATTGAAAGAAATTACCTGCGACAGAGAATCCCTCTTCGTGTCAGACATATGGAAGGAAATCACCTGACAAGTAAGTGTCAGCCGACACTGGAGCACGGCCTTCCACCCGCAAGCAGAGGGCCAGACGGAAAGAACAAACGCGATATTAGAACAATATCTGCGAGCCTACTTCAAGTATCAGCAGAATGATTGGACAGAGTTCCTATCCACGGCAGAATTCGCATACAACAACGGATGACAAGAAACAATAAAGACCACACCCTTCTTTGCGAACTGCGGATACGACCCCTCATTTGACCCAGCACAATATCAAGTGCCGCGAAAGATAACACAGGCTGACGATATGATAAGGGTACACGATATATTACAAGACGAAATGACTCTAGCACAAATGAGTCAAAAGGAAAAGAGCGATAAGTACCGGAAACCAGACCCAAACCTTACGGTCGGCGGCAAGATGTCGTTGATATCATGCAATATCCGGACCACGAGACCATCAAAGAAGCTGGACTAGAAAAAACTTGGACTATTCAAAATAAACGAACGGGTCAGGTTGCGAGCATATAAACTCGCCCTCCCCGCCTCGATGAAACAGACTCATTCAACATTCCATACC
>PYWC01000090.1:151009-181540 GCA_003182015.1 Tuber magnatum | reverse complement strand
TAGGAGTAGGAGAGTTCTCATATAGAATTTCAAGTAGTTTTATCTTATGCCAGAAACTCCCCCATCAGTTTACTACAACTATTCGAGCACACCCTTCTCCACTAAGGGTGGTCTGACATGTCTCGTGGCACACCCTTCAGGCATGCATGTGTTGACACACTCTAGTCAGTGTTCACCTTATATAGTTATTGTTTCTACAGTACATCTCCATTTTGCCTGCTGGGGTGAAAACTTCTTCACATTAGTACCTTGCCAGTGGCTAATAGTGAAGACACCTAATAAAGCGGACTATCTATAACATCCTTCCCATATGCGTTAATCCCTACATGACCCCAAAAGCTATCAGGAGTGGTTCATCTATCTACTATTCATAACTCGCGTACTTCTGGTGTCTTCCGCAGAATACTGTAGTCCTGTGGTGCTCCAATGGGCGCTACCCATGACCACTATCTTGGATCCATCTTACCTGCAATAGGGATTATGCTTTTAGTGTTTCTATACTTTTCTGGTAGAGCCTATGTTGTTGGGGGCACATTTGGGCTTGATAGGTATAAAACTCTCCCAGTCATCCCGGCACCACCCAGGACTACCTTCGGGACTCCCACAGTTAACTCCTTCATTTTTGGTCCATCTTACTCCAAACAAGGTGGATGAGGTACTCTACCTTCTACCCTATGCCCTCTTATATATCCTGCAAATAGCTTACAGTCAACTGGACAGCAGCAACGCATACGGTGTTGCAAGTAGGTCTACAAAGATTCCCTTCTGCTAGACTGCACCCAACTACACAACTATTTGCCCCTGATGTCCGGGCCTCAAGGCGGGGCTGGAGGGGTATGATAGGAATAATGCATCCAATTTATAGCTTCTTTGGAGCTGCATAGCTTACCCAATAGCATCTCCTGGAACCTCAGATTCGAGTATTATTCAAGGCTTCATATGATGAATGTTTAGATCATTTCTCCTGAACTCCCGGAGGGACTTCGTGTTGAAAGGTAGGGTAACTCATCACTTTAAACAGAGTAACCGGAGCCCTATGGTAGGGTAACCTGATCCTGAGAGTAGGGTAACCATGTCTGGTAGACAGTATAACTTTACCCTATTACCTTATCTATTCCATTGCCAGGGATAGACACTTTTTACCTTTCTCCAGTTACTTGGCCTGGCAGGGTAACTGCCCCTTCAGAGGTCCCTAAGTACGCTGACACCGCTCCCGGGTGTACCCAGGTACCTAGGTACCTGACCAGCCACTTCTGTTCCTTCTCGGAGCCCGGGCCATCGGGTCTTCGTAGGTCAAGTACTTACTTGCCTGCCAGTTCCTACCAGTTCGCCTCCTGGCTACCGGTATGGGTATAGGTTCCGTCTGTCATAGCTCATATATGTTGGGTCGTTACAGTATCCTAGGATTGAAAATACTCTAGAAGAAAGGAAAGCTATTAAGAATAGACTTGTATATATATTACTATTAGTTTAGAAGACAATTCCTAAGGAACTTTGTGAGAGGTTGTAGAAATCAATACCTGATAGAGTAGCTGTAGTTTTGAAAGTAAGGAGAGGTTATACAAAGTATTAGATAGTATTGATATTTTTTATTCCCTATTTCTGTTATTCAATTTACTATTACTAGTTTACTTAATCATATACTAATTTACATGCTTGATTATTTGATTATTTATTATTTGCTTGTTTATTTATTAATAATATAATTCTCCCTCTATCTCATCATACCACTCTAGTATAGTACAGTTGAAATTAAACATATCTCAGGTTATGAACAGTTCTGATAACTAGCTATATAAACTATATTACTAAAAGCTT
This sequence comes from Tuber magnatum, assembly GCA_003182015.1. Lineage (NCBI taxonomy): Eukaryota > Fungi > Ascomycota > Pezizomycetes > Pezizales > Tuberaceae > Tuber > Tuber magnatum. The sequence continues at coordinate 179,722 of PYWC01000090.1, read as the reverse complement.
CAAAAAAAAGAAGTTTAGAATAACTTAAAGTAGTTTTTTACAAAATAATAATACCTGAACTGATACTTGTTTTAGGTAAAATTAAAATAAACTCTGTACTATAGATAAAAGTATATTAGTTATAAAACAATATTTTATAATACTCTATTCTAAACTCTTACTATAAAGAGTTCTAATCTCCAAACCATCTTTACAAAAAACTCTCTAGCTAAATTTTCTTAGTTGCAGACCCGTTACTGAATTCTCTATCAATATTCCATTCTGAACCCTTATTACTATAACAGGCAGTAGCCTGTATAGATTGAATTATACTGGAGTGTAGTGGTAGTCTTACAAGAGTTTAGAAAAGACAAGATGGTACTTAAATTGAAAAAGGTAGGTAGTGGGTAATATTTAAAAGTAGAGGGGAGGAGGCAAAATAGAATTGCTATTCAATCAAGTATATTCTTCTCTAGGTGTCTGTTTGAAGTCTGGTCTTTCTACTAGTTAGAGAAACTATTTTTTAAATACAGGAATTCTATTGTTAGCTTCTGAGTTAGAGATTTCTGCAATCCTGACTATTACTAGTAGATATGCTTCTTACTAGAGTTATGAGATTATACTTAAAAGTTTCAGACTTCTTCTTGCTAGAATATATAACTATTCTATCTTATAAACTGCAAATAAATCAAACAACTAACTAATTATAATTGTATTTGCACTCAAGTAGGCTGATAAGAAATATACATTAGCAAGTGCAAGTAATTTCAAATAAAACAAAGCTAAATATAACTAATAAAGGAAACCATATTATCTACTATAGATAGTATAATGTTACTAGAATATATATACATATTACAATTACTAAGCATCTATTCCTATACTAAAGAAATTATCTTCATTAAAGTTCTCCTAACTGAGAGTCTTCTGTTCTTAATCTGTACTTTATTACTTGAAAATCTATTTCTAAATCCTCTTTCTAGAGAATCATCATTCCTGAACCCTTTTCTCAATTCCTAGAGCTCTTGTTTCTAAGCCTAAACTCTTGATACTACTGAGATTTTGGCTACTATAGTCTTTAATTATACGATATACTTTGGACTACCCAATCCTAATAGGTCCCTATTGTACTTCTCAAATTCTGATATTCTAGTTCTAAATTATAATTTTATTGCCCTGTATTATAAACCCAGCCCTACTTTAAACTTTTTTATATACCTACTGCCATATTTGTTGTTATAGATATCTGTTATTATAGGTAGTATTAGATTAAAAATCTAACAAAAAAAATACATATAATTGAATCTAAAGTATAGAGTATAAAGTATTTAAGTATAAGAAATATATAAAAATATATAAATAGTTGAATAAGATAAATACTATTTAGTAGTTAGTATTACTATTAGTTATAAATTTAATAGTAATACTATAATTCAGTCTAGAAACTGAGATCCAAGGAACAGAAGAGTATAGAGAAAATATTAAATCTATATAAGCTAGTTGTAAAATAATTTAAATACAAATTATAGCAAAACAAGTAACAAAAGACTTATTTCTAATATGACTAATTAGTTATATAGTATTATTATTATTATAAAGAAAAATACAATATCTTATTAGTTGAATGTTTTTTTTTTCCTCTCTGTTTTCTTCTTTATCTTGTAATAACTAGATAGCACTATAACAGATAGGGTCTAGGCAAGGTTAAGGACAGATAGTTCAAGACACACTACAGTAGACAGGACAAGAGACATGTACAAGTATGATACACACCATATAAAACGTACTCCAGTAGTATTTTAAAATGTAATGCCTTACATAATCAGGATTGTGGCATTCAGACCTAAAATTCCAGTTTCTGGAGCTCAACAGTTCAAGTCTTGTTTCTGGTTATATTTTTTTCATAATTCTTTTATTTCCTCTTATACTATAATATCATACAACAACAGAGAACGACCAATACATATAAAGCATATCATATATATTCTATCCTGTCAGGCAAGATTTTTACTTAGACAAAGGAATATCCTATCCATCAGTTGGATATTCCCTTGATCAAGCAGAGTACTTGCCTAGTAGAATGTTCTACTCAGTAAGTTGAATTTAGTTTATCCCACTTACAAAGTAAAAAATGTTAAACTTTTTTTTCCTATACCTAACCCTCTGATTTAATTCTATAGTGCAATAACAAACTGCCTTACACTGCTCACATGACTATTACCAAACCATTCACCTCTAGATGCTTTTGTTTTTATTCTTGCCTTTTCCTTTTAGAATTTTCAATTAAATTTTCTAAAACCTTTGAGTGTATTGAATTTGTGTCAATACTGAGTATTGACCTGGGAGGTGAAAATCCAAATCTCCTTTGGTGCCAACTAGAAATACATTCCATCTCTTTCAGCTATCCAGATAGTATTTATAGATAAGAATATTAACCCATATGTGCCATTCACATATGCTACATTTGTAGAGTTCAGTACCTGGCTAAAGTCACTGGACCATGAAAATCTAGTATGTATTTCTTCCAACTTGACCAGTCAGAATTTCATAACTAATATTAATATGTGTATGATTAGTAGCTATTTAGTAACAAAAAAGTAGCTAAGTATCAGAACTGGCTAATCTTTGAAAATAAGAAACTGGGACTAGGATCTAAGTAGCAGAAGCAATACAACTAATACCATAATACTAAAGCCTCTTATTTAATCAGAGATGGCCAGCTCTTTTGCAAAGTATTAGTCAAGGATGGAATAGCAGAACTGGATCGATTGGTGATCTGTGATAATGATGTCTTTTACAAAATTTGAGATGTTTATTTGCAACTTGGACATGCTGGTATGAATAAGATCTTTATCTGAATTAAGAAGCAATTCTATGAAATAACCAAGGCAAAAGTGGAGTGACTATTGAAGCATTGTCAGACCTGTTTACTCAATAGATAAAATTACTTCTGAGCACCTCTTGAGCCAATTTTATCTGACCATACCATGCAAAGAATCAAGATCGACTTGGTTGATATGAGGCCTAAGCTAGACAGATAGTACAAATAGATTTTGTATATTAAAGATCATTTCAGCAGATGGTTCTCCCTATTTCCTCTGAAAAGCAAGTATGCTAAGGAGGTTGCAGGACTGATTGCAACTTGGATTGGGTGCTATAGAATACCAGCAATTCTGCAGTTCGATAATATAAGAGAGTTTAAAGATGTCCTATTCGTTCTACTCAAACAGTATAGAATTAACATTAAAAATAGACATCTAAGAACCCCCCAGACTTAGGGACTAGTCAAACAGACTAATAGTACAATGAAAACCAAATTGCATGCTAGAAAAGTAGATACAGCAACAGCTGAAGGCGATTCCTATTGCTGGATACAAGCTCTACCTGAAATTTCTTTAGCCATGAACTGTCAAGTACATTCAAGTCTTGATAGCCGCTCCCCTTATGAAATCATGTTCAATTGCAAGCCTAGATGAAAACAAGCTATCTCTATTGCCTCTTGGGCAGAGCAAACAATTTCTAATATTTTGGAGGAGTCAGCTCCAAGCATGCAATTAGAATATTCAGCTACAGGCTCTATCAATCTTGATTTAGACTCAGATATGCTTTTAGAAGCACCAATCTCAGCACTCGATTCATAGCAAGATGGGTAGGAGTTTGATTTTAAAGAAGATAGGCTAGAGAATTAAGAAATTATGAATATCTAGTTGGTTTTGGTTAATAACCAGCCTGAGGATAAGTATAGCACATGTGAGGAAGAAGAAAATAAACTTAGTAATCTACTCTTGGAATCTCCTGAAAGGTCTACTCAAATCCAGCAAATGGAACTACAACTAGCTTTTCAACTAGTAGCTGCCAGAGCCTGTAAGTATTCTCAAAGAAAATATAATTGTCAACATATGGTTGAGAGGTTCATTGCCGGTAATATTATTATGCTAAAAATATCCCATGAAGATTGTGCTACTACTGATCCTACCAGAATCATCTGCCATATTCTTTCTGAAAGCTATTCAAACTATTATAAGCTACAAACTAAGTATGAAGTACTTTCTAATAACTTTCTAGTTATTCAGTTACTCTGAGTTCCTGATTCAGCCAGGGCTTTGATTGATATTTCTTCTATACCAATATCTACTGTTATTTCCCTTCATGCTGTGGCAGGCAAAATCTCAACCAGTAAGAGAATCAGCATTTATTGCAACTGTAAGGCACCACAATGTAAGGGGAGATGTCACTATATTAAGAACAAGATCAAATACTCAGTTTACTGTCATGTAACTGAACATGACTATGGCAATCTATCAGAGCTAGCTATTCGTACTAAGCTAGCATTGATAGATTGGCCTACTAGTACTGGTAGATTGACAAGTGAGAACCTAGGCTAAGGAACAATTTACTTGAATAGAGAGAGATATACTTGGCTAGTTAGTTTCAAACAAATGTTCAATTACTTCTTACAGAGTCTGATATATAACATCATGAAAAATTATTTGTGAATTCTTGATAAGCAGGATAGATCAAAATTTACTTTATGAGATAGACATCCTACAGGGAAAGTGATATACTTAGTTAAGGGGATATCCTCTTAGCCAAGCAAAACTCTTGACTGGTGGGATAGAACATATATAATATTATTATAGTATTATAACCTTCTCTCATTTCTTTCTACAATTTGATACACACTATGGAAATATCTTCTATCCTGCAGCCAAGGGCTCATTTTATTTCTGCTAGATATCAACTAGCTAATACCAATTTCTCTTCCTTCTAAATTCTTATCAATACCAATACTCAGAGAACAAGAGCTTAATGGAAATGATTAAAGGAATTACAAGTTGCTATAAGTTTGTAGAATTCAACAGATATTAATATTTTTAAACAGAAGAATTAACTTCTCAAATATAATCAGAGTGGTAATGTAAACAGATGAAGTCTAACTACAAATACTTTATGTGTTTAGAAATACAAATAAAGACAAGCTGTTCTTAAGACAACTACTACTAGATGGCCAGGACAGCCTAATATAATGCTACAATCAATTGCAGATCCAATTGCTGAATTGAAACTGGATTATAAAGCATGGTCTTGATGAAGAATATTTGTTAAAAAGGCTTATCCTTGTCACTTGTGAATATTGCAAGATGTATTGAAATCAATGTATAAGAAGATTTCCAATTCTCATATTAAGGCAGAAGGTCGATTATCAGGACTACACTTAAACTGGCACTATTAAGTGTACCTATTTCTGAAGCTATAGGTCAAGTATAAGCAGGAGGTATTGGAAGCATAAGGCAAATCAGTTAGTAGAACTGTGGAGTTAAAAACTTGAAAAGAGTGAATGCAAAAGGTTGCAGAAGGTGGTGGGTGAGGGAAATGAGTTCAAAAGAGAATTCTTGCTTATAAAGTTTTTTGGGTAAAGAAAAGGCATATGCCAAAATCAAGGTATAGGAAGCACTAACTAGTAATGTTACTTTTGGACTATCCAGAAACGGTTCTTACTATATGGTAGTATATTTTCAAATTCAGTAACAGTATGTTATTCCAAAATTCTTCATATTTAAGATATTAATATACTATTGTTATAATTACTAAAGCTATCTATAGAACTTAATTTCCACAATTTGGTAAAAGTAATTCCTAATCATTGGAGAGATTCAGCCTCTGTTAGAGATACTGATATTACTAACAGGTCAATCAATAATGTGGCTTGCCAAGTTGATAAAACAATTTCTTCCAATACTATATCCTGTTGGCTTAAAAAACTTGGTTTTAAGTATAAGGAATACTATAAAGGTATATATAATGATGGCCATAAAAGAAATAATGGCAAGAACTATCATGATAATATATTTCTTCTACAAATGAAAGTATATTAGGAATCCTTCCCTCAATGGAATAAAAACCTACCATGAACTTCCAAACCCAAGTTATCTTTCTGAAGATATTCGGTCAGTAATCCTAGTCACTCAAGATAAGTGCATATTTAATTCAAATAATGGTAAACACTATATTTGGGTTTATCCACAACATAAACTATTAAGGAAAAAGAGACAAGATCAAGGTCTATATATGTCAGATTTTCTTACACCAATTGGTCAACCCAGAGATGGGAAAGTTTGTACTATTATTAAATGTGATAGTGACATCTGGTGGAATGGAGAGAAGCTTCTAGATCAAATTATCAATAAGACAATTCCAGTCTTTGAAGTACAATTTCTAGGATGTAAAGCTCTCTTTACATTTGATAATGCTTGAAATCACCTCAAATTTGGTGATAATACACTCCAAGTCTCAAAAATGAACCTGAAACCTAGGAGAAAGAATGCTAAGTAAACACATAAAAGCTTTGTTATTAATTCAAATCATCCTAATAGTGGATTTATTTAATCTATAGTTTTGCATGATGGGAGACCAAAGGGCTTAAAGATTGTCCTTACAGACCATAAGCTATGGCCATAAAACCAGAGACAATTTCTGACTCAATTTTCAATCAAATCCAGTAGTGGAAGGTCAACTAAACTAAACATACAATGTTTAGCCAGAGGGAGCTGTTGTGCTCCAGTACTACTTGCAGCTCAACCAGACTTTATTGAGCAGAAAAGTCAAATTGAGCAAGCAATACTTAAAGCTAAACATGATATTATCTTTCATCCTACCATTCATTGGGAAATCAACTTCTTTGAGTACTATTGAGGAGATGCAAAGTGCTATACACATGAGAACTGTGAGTATGACTTTGAATCTTTAAAGAGGCTAGTTCTAGAAGTATTAGCTGGTATACCTAATGAGGTAATATGGAAATACTGGGCTAAAACTGAAAGGATTATGGAAGTTTATCAAACAAAGGTTATATATAGGTCTCAGGAGTATGAGAAGCTTGTAAGTAGAAAGTATAAATAACATAGATGTGTTTAAAGTATAGTAAATCCAATATAGTATCATAGTTTACTCAGAATATTTGTTCTTTTAATTGAACAAGCCCTTAGCTTTTGATCTATAAAAGTTTAATATTTTTTCTAAATATCCCTTATCCTGCTTATATAAGGCATTATATTTTGAAACACTACTTATGTATGTTTTATATAATATGCATCATGTACAAATAGGATGTGTTTGTATCAAGACTTAAAGGGGTTAGGGACAGGGTTCCAGAATTCAGGGTCAAGGCTTATAGGTTCTATTAATATAAAGAAGAGACAAAAATTATAATTTCCAAGTATAGGTGTAGGTAGGAAAATACCAGGTTATATAAGAAAAGTAAACTACCAAGAGGCACACCCCTTTATATAACAAAGAAAACTCCTCTACTGACAAATTCCAATACCCCTAACCCCTTCCTCACATGCAGCGGCAATCTTCTATCAATTTCCATAGGGTTCTATTATGCAGAATCTCAGCTAAACAACTCCTCTAACTACTAGATAACTGTTCAACACACACTCCCATATACGCAACCAAAAACCAAATACCATCATAATCTGGTCAGGTAGCTATGACAACTACTAGCTAAAATTAAAAGTTTATTTCAAATGTTTATTTACTATATACTAGCTATATAATTTGAACTACACTTCTCTTATAGCAATAAGTTGTATCTTATATACTAATATAATATTAAGATTTACAAGCTTAGTCTCTATATTTAATTATACTAATCTAATATAAGTATCATATCTCTATACTAGAACTTAGAATAATCTATTATATATTATATATATAGTATACAAACCTTTAAGTAAAAATATAGATCTCAAAATAGTAAGCTTAATACCCCATTCCAGCCTTCCCTTCAGGCTTGCATGTCATTACTAGACTTTAATACAGTTGTATCTACTTATTAATATATTTACTAGCTCAAGAGCTTCTCATAATACTATATATATTGTAGTCATTTGTCCAACCATAATCTGTGTATAAGATATATAAGAAGAAATCCTGAATAAGTCAAGAAAAGTAGAACAGAGAAATTTGGTCAGATAACCCAAAGGTTATAGGCTAAACAAAATTGATTACTAGAGGTATAAAGTATAAGTAACCAAATACTTGTATATAGAATAGAACCAAATCAGGCTATACTACCACTAAGATAAGTGCAGGCATATATGCATTGCTCTAATGAAGCAGGAGCTGCTAGAAGGCCTACTTAGTAACCAGTCAGCTATAATAGAAACTGCTTATATTTTCTAAATTATAAGAAGAAATACTTGGAACTAGTTGGCAATAAGGGATAATATTACACATATAGTACACAGACCTATAAGCAACTATACAGCTCTCAAAATAGCAAGCCAAATACCTACCTCCAGCCTTGCCTTAAGGCTTGCATGTTATTATAAAACTTTAGTATAGTTGTATCTACTTAGTACTAATATACCTACCAGCTACAGGGCTCCTTATAATACTATATACATCTTAGCCATCTATCTAACTATAATCTATTCATATAATATATGAGAGAAGACCCTAAGTGAAAAGTGGGAAGTGGAACAGAGGTATTTGATCAGGTAAGTACAGAGTTATAGGCTAAGTAAGAGTAGTTACTAGAGGTATAGACTAAAAGTGGTAGGACACTTCAATAAAAAATAAAGCTAAATAATACTATACTACCTCTGAGATGAGTGTAGGTACTTATCTACAACTCTAACTAAGTAGGAGCTACTAGAAGTTCTACTCAATAACCAATCAGCTATAATAAGAACTACTTATATCTTTTATATTATAAGAAAGTATGCTTGAAAGTAGTCAGTAATAAAGAATAACTATTACAAAAGTTATTAGCATAATTACAAGAGGAAATCTCTTATGACAAACCTGATAGAGAAGGATAATAACTCTAAGTATATTGGTAAGTCTATTGATGGAGCTGATTACTTGAAGTATAGACAGAAGAAGACCAATAAGCTATTCAATAAAATATACAAGATTAAACTAGATAATAGAATCAAAGGTTTTGATAAGAGGGGTAGTACACTCCCTACTCAAATAAATTGAAGGCTAGTAAAAACCAGTATTAGGTAGGAAAAAGGTTTTAGAGTCAAATAATTTTATACTAGAGAAATAAAAAAAGTTAGTTAGAATAAGTTTAGTTCATAACCACCTAGGCATAGAATATAAATATCAACAGGCCTTCTAAGCTTTCAATTATTATTAGTAATAGAGAAGAAATCTTACCAATATATTCATTATACTTCAAACAGAACTCCATTCTATCATTTATAAAGTAAGCCTTTATAGATATACTTTGACTTTAAATACCTTGGTCTTTATTAGGTAGTAGCCAATTCTAAAAGCAAATAAGATAGACTAAGGCTGCAGTATTCAAAAACAGAGTATGTTTAAGAAGGCTTACTTTATAAATAACAGAATAGGAGTCAGTTTAAAGTATGATGAATATATTGATAAGATCTCTTCTCTATTGTTGATAATGTCATAAAGCTTGAAAGATACCTCAATATTTATATTCTACATCTAGGTGTTTATATTCTAACTAATTTTAACTAACTTCCTTCATTTCCTAAGTACAAATATCACTTGACCCTAAAACTTCATCCTCACTCAACTCTGGTCTCCAATAGTATTTGATTCATCTGAACATAGTGGGTACCACTACTTTTATTAAATCCTTTGATCCTATTATCTTGTTTAACCTCATTCATTTCATTTGAAGTATCTATTGATCTTCTTTCATATAACCAGAGTTATTGGCTCTGTCAATAGACTTATTAATACAGTCAGATTATTCATCCTCTTGTATCAGTTTTGGTATAAGAAATTTCCTCTTATAATTCCTCTACTAGCTCTAATTATGGATACCTCTTATTACTAACTAGTTTCAAGTATATCTTCTTATAATATATAAGATATAAACAGTTCCCATAATAGCTGACTGGACATTGAGTAGATATTCTAGTGACTCCTACTTTGTTAGAACAGTGGGTATGTACCTGCACTCATCTCTATAGTAGTATAGTATTATTTGATTCCATTTGGTACTTAAGTGTTTAGCTACTTCTTTTCTATATCCTTAGAAAGCAATCTTACTTAGCCCATAACTCTATAGTTACCAGACAGAATCTCTCTATTCTACTTCTAACACCTTATTTAGGATTCTCTCTTCTTGGTCTTATGAATGGAATATAGTTAGAAGAATAACTACATTATCCATAGTATTATGAGAAGACCTCCAGTAGGTAGATACTTTAGTGAGTAGACACAACTTCTATAAAGTACTATAGTGATATATGAGTCTTAAGATAAGATCAGAGTAGGGTATTGGGCTCACCCATTTTGGAATCTGTATGCTCACTTAGGAGTTTATAATGGTCTTAGTCTATCTTACTTATTCTTAAAATTGACTACCATCAAACAGATAACTGTCTTAAGGGTTATTGAGGTAATCACTAGAGGGAACTTGAGTCCCTCATACGAAAGCTGATATGGGAAGATAAGAAATCCAACTGCATTGATAAATCTATTAATAGAGCCAATTATATCAGAATATATAAAAAAAGAGACCAATAAGTTATCTGAAAAAATAACTTGAATCAAACTAGATAATGGAACTAAAAGTTCCAGTAAGAGGAGTCTGGGTGGTACATACCCTACTTGAATAAATTGGGTGTTTGTAGAAACCAGAGTCAGGGAAGAATAAAGTTTTAAGATTAAATAATATTCACACTTAAAAAATAAAAAAAGGTGAGAGAGATTAATTTAGTTCATAACCACCTAGATGTAGAATATAAATATCAAAGTACCTCTCAAGCTGTTTAATATTATTAGCAACAGAGAAGAAATCTTATCAATATATTCATTATACTTTAACTAGAAATCTATTTCCCTATTAATGAAGTAAGTCTTCCTAGATATACTTCATCTTTGAATACCTTGGTATAATCTGTCTTACTTGTTCTTAGAGTCAGCTACTATCTAACAGTATATAGAAAATACAGCCCCTAGTCAGGAGTGTGTGTGATGTAAAACCTATTGTAACTATTGTACTATAGGTGTTACAGTTTCCCACTACTCGTGTTACTCGCGACAGGTAATGACCTTGGTTGGTTCTTCTGAACTGTGCTGCACTGTGTCCTAGAGCTCCTCGAGTCTCTAGGTCCTATCTTAGTATTCGCAGATAAGAATCGGTTTCTCACCAGCGCCGAGAGTATCCATCTTTGATTTGGTTAATACGATCTGTGTAGCGGATAGGTTCTTGACTCTACAGCGGATTCGCCTAGCGGATGAGGTTGAAGCGTAAAGGTTTTTATATTGTAAAGATCGTAAAGTAGTAGATAGGAAATAACAGTAAATGGTTGCATGAAGAGCTAACCCATCTGTAAAAACCCAGCCTTTATATAGGCCTCTTCCCGCAACCCTAACCTTGCTCTGATCCTCAAGCGAGGTCAGGTGCAAAATCCATCACATGACTTAAACAAGTCATGTGCGCAACATAAATCAAACACAATATAAATAAACCAACCACCTGACCTACTAACGAGGTCATGCGTGAAACATAAATGAGCCCCATGACCTGCTAACGAGGTCATGTGCATAAAACCAACTTAAACATAAACGAGCCCCATGACCTGCTAACAAGGTCATGTGCGTGAAAGAATCATAACTTAACTGTATGACGTCTAATTGACATCATATGTGAAACCTGTTCCTTGCTGCCGTCCCCTGGCTAGCGCTCCTCTAGCCAGATCGTAACAATAGGGCTATAAGGTAGAGTAGTATCATTGCTAGGTAGTAACAAATCATTCATATATATAACCAGTCTAATAATGAATTGTTTACAATCAACTCTTAACTTAATAATCAAGTCTGTAGAGAAATTAAATAATAAAATAGAAATTAAAGTCAAAAATAGTAGTTAATATCTTATATAGCCTCCCTTTATCTCTAAAATTGCAGCTACTCTATTAGGTATTAATTTCCATAACTTTTCTAAAAACTTCTTAGAAATTATCTCTCAAACTAAAAGTAATACTTGTGCAAGTCTCTTTGCAATAACTTCTTTTCCTTTAAGGGTATTTGCAATCCTTGGATACTGCTGGTACATTTACTTTTTAAGCTCAACTCATGTATGCTCAATAGTATTTAAATCTGGAGAGTAAGGGGGGTATTCTACTACTTTAATAGAATTTCTCTCCCACCAATAGATAATATTGTAAGCCTTGTGAACAGGAGCATTGTCTTGCTGAAACAGGATATCTTATATATCAAAAGAAATTATCTGATAAATAAAAGGAAAAAATATCTTCTCAAGAGTCTAATATATTTAATCTTATTAATATTTTGAATAATAGGAACTAAAGAGCCTTTTATTTTACCCCAAAAGCAGCCTCATACCCTAAGTGAAATTCTCTTGTTCTTCTCCTTAAGCTAAATACAATCTACTAGCCACTTCTCTCTAGATTATCTAAAAATCTAGTATTGCCTTGGATCCTTGGATTTCTCCACACTGTACTCATCACTCCAAATAACTTTCTTAAAATCCTCAGGTGTCCAATTCTTATGAGCTGTAGCTCACTTTAATCTCTTAGCAATATGATCAGGTTTGAGTTTAGACCTTGATTTGACTAGCCATTTCTTGATATTGGCCACCCTAAGTGCCCTGTCCACTATAAATTTGTTAGTGATTTATGTCCTATTACTCAGAGTAGGACAAAAATAGTGGATATTTTTTTATTACCTGTAGAAAGTAAAATACCTGGCACATATTTATTTCAGAAGTCATATCTGCTCATTTTCTAGTTGGATTTGGCAGTTCGGATGATTGGGCAATGCTATTGCTAGCTGAGAATAGATGGGTAACCAGGATGAGAAATATTATTCAACAATTAATGCTCACATATACAAGCAAGAAAGTTTCTAACAGTTGCCTATAGCTGTCCAATAGTTTGAACAATGAGGGCAATTTTCTGGAGTTAGTAGAAAAAATGATCATACTTTTTTCAATATTGGTCATATCTTTTCAAAGGGTCTTGGAAGTATGCTTTTTTTTCTTTTAATACAGAATTGGAATATCCCGATTGATTAATTATTAGAACACTAGAGAGGACAAATTATTAAAAAGAAGACAGTATCAGGGCTGTTGCCAGTATGTAGCAATGAGCAGCACAGTCACAAATATCTTGATGATCTAGTATTTTGTGAGATGCTTAGTAAGTATTTTATAAACACTTCTAACTAGAGGCTGTATTTCTATATGAAAATATGAAAATAAAATATCTATTCTAATATTAAATAAGGACAGTAACAGATTATATCCTACATGTAACTAGTACAGGTACTAGGTTAAGAATTTTGACTTTTATAGTATTATTAAATTTTGATATTTGTTCTGTTTTAAAAGTATCACTTGATATTTTAAATATTTTATATTTTGTTTTACACTATTGTTTGATACTTATTATATTTTAAAAGTATTGTATGATACTTGGTTATCATTCATGCAGGATATGAACAGAATTATATATTTAAAGACCACTGATTTTTACAATAAAAATAGCAGACTTTAACTAATAGTATTTCTAATATACTTGGTTGAACTGTTACTTCTTTGATCTTCTACTATACCTTTTTGAAGCCTCATTTAGCAAGTGGTACTTACCTCTAGTAGATTGAGAGGCCATCTGCTTCTATTATGTTTAATACATGATTAGCACCCCAGTATGAACATGTTACACTATAGCTGATCAAGTATCATCAGATTTTCATTATATAAAAAAGCCATTTTCAGATATCAGTTAACAATAAATTATTCTATATAATATTAATACCAAATACTAAGTTGTTTGAAGTGTTAAAAGTTGTGCCCAATAAAAGATAGAATTTTCAATAGACTTAGAAACAAACTCACCATTATATATTTATCTGAAACTTAATATCCCCGACTCTCAGTCTTGATCTGATCACTATTATCTTCTAACTTATTAAAAGAAGAATCAAATAGTAGTCACAATATGGTAGAATTTGAATATACAATATATATATGTCTTTGAAATCTTTGTATATCTGCTGGTCTAAACAAAACTATTTCTTTATTAACAGTTTTTTGTATACTACATAAATATAATATTAAGCAGTTGACAAGAAATTACAAAATGTATTATAATACCAGATTTTAAGGATTTTATAATTTAGCAAGAGTTTGGTGAGTAACATTACAATTGGTATCCTGAGATTGAGTAGGTCAATTGAGATATTACTGATCTAATGTCAATTGTTATTAGTAACACATATAGTCCCTCTTGTATCTGACAATGAAAAGTTGAGAAATAGTATAAGAATTGTATGAAAACTGTAATAAAAAATATTAGAACTTCAGTAATATGCTAAGAAATAATTGATTGAAACTATAAAGAGTTATTTTATGTATAAGAAGAAGAAAGTAAGTAGAAAAAGAAAGAGATAGTAGAAGAAATAAATCTTATAAATTTAATTACTTTGAAGAAGCATGAATAGAATATAATAGAATAGAGGTTATTAGAGAAGTATACAATTCTAAAAAAGCAGGAGCTTCTGGAAGTATTTAGACTTTGAAATAAACCAAAAGTACTTTCTGATATCTTATATATATATTATATTTGATTTCAATTATACCTATATGCATAGGACTAAGGTAAATCTTGTGTAAAAATAATACAAATATAGAGGGAAAAGGGATAAAGAATTGAGATACTAAAATAAATAGAACAAAAAGGAGAAGTAAATACTTGGAAATATATTAAGTATATTGTATTACTAATCCTATATCTAGAATACCAGTGACTCCTTTATCAAAATCTAGACTTTATTCTTATAGAAGATTGCACTTCTGCCTATAACTCTTTTCATATAAATTGTTAATATATAAAGTAAGGTATACAACAAGTTGCTTGGCTACTAAGCTCCTCTAATTTCAATTCAATTGAACATATCTGATATATTTTTTGGAAAAAGATTCAATATTGTTGCTATAGCAAAGAGTGTATCACAATAGTGGGCAAAATAAAAGAGGTACTATGGAATACATAGAATAGTCTTATAGTGGAAGAAATCAATTGGGAGATATCAAGATTGCCAGAAGTTATACAGAAGTGTATTTCTGTTAATAGTAAAAACTATCATACCTAATGGCTTGCAAGCCACCAGAACCTTATTAATTTTTTTCATCAGGACGCCATCCGTTGCCATGAGGGAAGCGCGGTTCCAAACCTTGTGGCCGTCACATAGGTAGTCTAAAGGCCGGGGACAGGCTTTTGACTTTGGCGAGTAGATCTCCAGTATCACCAGACCTTTTTTCCCATATACAAAATAAACCCTATAGATGCGGCTAAGAATCTATTTCTGTTCCAAGTTTAGCTCCTACCCATACCCATGTTTGCCACACCAGAGCACAGTTACGGCATTTAGGTATCGCCCCACTAACTGCACCCCCCGAAAACAGTAGTCTCCACCGTGTTTTCCCACGACCAGCAAGGGCATTTGGCGGACGAAAAGAGTGTACTCACCAAAGCGAGCTATCATAGGTGACGAAATTTTTTTTGCTGATCGCTGATCACAGTTCCTCCCGCCGCGCCCTAGAGAAGGCGCTCTTCGATGTTTTGGAACAGGCGCCGCACAAAGCACAACGGGTGGGGGGGGGGGGGCCGCGGTGGCTTGGTTAGTTCGAGATTACCGAACGGGCTGGTGGATTAGGCTGCTGTATCGGTAGGGAGAGAGAGAGGTGATGGAGTGCGAGTCATGTGAGACGGCGTAAGGAGCGTTTGGTCGATTTCATATTAGCAACCTGGTTATTTACAGTACTTTGTATAAAAAACAAAAAAAAACTTAAAAATGCAATTATGTGAGCGCAGTATGACATTACCAGACGGCCGCATATCTAACTGCGGCACCGCGGCACCGTGGTTGTGCGCATAATGTCGGCGCAGGGAGGGGAGGGGGGGTGGTGGTGGTGGTGGTGAAAACGACTCGTTCTGTTTTAAAGTTCATACTTTCCCCCTTCAGAACCTGGTTTATTGATATCATACCTCCTGCGTCATGGTTTCGCTCATACGATGAAGATTTGCCTGACTGTATTCCATGTATCATAGGTACCGGTACGGTACTGTACAGTACTCGTGGAGTGCAGTTGCAGTTACAGTACTGGTACAGTACCGGTTTTCCCTCACGAGCGCATGGTACTGTACAGTACGGTATCGCACTAGAATCCCCACCCCACCCAAGTCGATAACTTAACCGCCACAATATTTCCCCATCAGAGGAGCAAGCCAGAAGTACCACCACCAAGTCGTCAACGGGTCAGCAGGTATGATACTGTACTTCCAAGCCCGACTCGTCCTACCATTCCTACTAATAACACCCAAAACCACAATTCCCATACGGCACTAAGTTAACCACTACCACACGTGCAGAAACCGGATCTACCATACAGCGGTCAGACCAGACTATCTACCGAGCAACCGTTTTTTTCTTTTCTTCCATACCCTTCTCGAAAAGACGCGAAGATGCCCGCGACCGGCACAGATTTTACCTACGATGGTAGGCTGTCTTGGCTGCAGCTGTCAAAAAGAAAAACCGAACGTTTTAGTTAGGTGGGGTGATTGCCCTTTCGAGACGCCCGCAGAAAATGCTACAATACAGGTACGGCACTACTTGCGGATTTATGAAACGTCTAGGAAGGGGAAAAGAGTAAGAAAAGAAATGGAAAAAGGCAAAAAAAAAAAAAAAAAAAAGAGTGGATTTGTTGTCCGGCCCTTTATTTTTGGTTCGCTCGGTAGGTAAGTCAAAGTTCGAGGGAGTGAGGGGGGTATATGTGAGTGAGTTGAACGGGGTTACGATTTGGGAATACAGTACTGGTTTTGAAAATGTTGCCCTACTCTGGGACAGGGAGGATTGGAGGTGATCAAGAGCCGGAGAGCACGGTACTAGAGGGTGAGTGCTTTTACCTGTGAGTACAACAGCCTTACAGGAACATGCTCATTTGAGCGATCTAATAGCCTGTATCCACTTTCTTGGCTCGATATTATCGTGGAGTGGATCGTAGTTCCAAAGTTAGAGCCGATACTGTTGGAAACCACCCGCACTACACAACTACAACACTATTCATGAATGACGGACCTTCAATAATCCAAGTCTAATATCATAGGCCCAACCAACCAACACCACTGTAATCAGACATTGCATTTACATAATGATCGACAACCTCATCCTCTCGCCAAAACCTCTCAACATCACCCGAGCACACTACCGTAGAGTACGCTCACCGCCTACCGGTACCCATTCAGCGATCCCGGTAGGGGTCTCCCAGACCAATCAATAGGAAACAATGGAAGATGCAAAATCATTCATCCACAAGGAACAGAAGACGGGGCAAAAGAAAAAGCCGAAGGACGATTCTATCCGGGTTAGTAAGCAATGCTGCCGTAAACTGAGATGGTAAGAATAGTAAATTTAAGCACCAACCTGGCTCTAGTCCGCACCGAACGGACAGCACGGGATGGGACCTTAACTTACGGTAGATGAGCCCTACTACCCGTCCCGCCGGAGCACCGAAAACGCTTACAGCACGCGCGCATTGTAAAGCAACGCGGAAAATCGAAACCCCCCCCCCCGGGACGGCAATAATATTATCACAAGAAGCCGTCTTGACCTATTGTATTCCTAACAGGCACACTATTCCGATAATGGGCAGTAGTAGAGTAAATACCGCGACGGAAAAACCAGCATAAGAATAGCACAAGTGCAAGAGCACGTGACAAAACCGGTTGAACTCTACAGCACAAAAAGGTTTCTTCAATCCGTGATATCGTAAAGTTCCTGGAGAGTGCGGAGGGGAGTCCAGGGCTCACCATTCTTTTTCTTTTTCTTTTCTTTCCCCAGAGCTTGATTGCGCAATGGGGTTCACCTGGGCTGCTGGAAGTCCCGCTCCGAAGAATCAGATATATTGCGAATTTTCGAGTCCAGGGATTTGTTAGGTCCGAATAAGTGAAAGAAAAAAAGAAAAAAAGGGATTCGGAGCCCTTTGTCCAGAGAATTCTTCCGTAACTTTTAGAAGTAAGCAGCATTGCGCCTCCCTTTGCAAAACCTCAACCCATACCGGAAGAAAGGGCGCAGGAGAGCGAGGTAACATACCGTAGGTCATTTGGGTCATGAGTAAGAAAGTCCATCCACTGGGAATGTTATGGTTCGAGCACTCCAAAACGTGCACCAGAGTTACCATTTTCAAACGATTATGGAGGGCTACACAGATTTTTAATTATCATAAAAAAACCACCACATTATTCTCCTTAACATTCTCTATAGTGGTTTTTTCATGATAATTAAAAATCTGTGTAGTCCTCTATAATCATTCGTAAATGCTAAGTCTGGTGCACGTTTTGGAGTGCTCGAACTATAGCCTAATCGTACCGGCTCCCGTTCCTAAAATTGCCGTGGCCTCCACGATACTGTGCGAGTCGGGCCCCGGGCAAAATGACCTCAGTTGTGCATGGATTCGTTCGAATCGAATCAGATGACTCGAGTGATATATCATGTCGACTGACGCTCATTCCTCCCCCTCCGGCAGGCTCGAATGCGGGTAATGAGGCGGCGACTCAACCTAACTCTAGCTAGCTAACCTGGGTATTTTTGCCTGAGACGCTACATGTCGCCTACCGTCTTATGATAGTTAGAGAAAACCTTTTGAATACCATGCACTTGGCAGTAAACCCTTCCAGATACTATTCACCGAGAAACACATGATACCATCGAAAAAGCGAAGCCTTTGCAAAAATATACCTTGGCTGCAATGAACAACAAAATATTTACAAAACTCCCGAATGCCTTTTTTATCTCTCAAACAGTTCGAATAAATTGAAAAACAAATTGCAGAAAAAAGGGAGAATTACTTTTTTTGAACTTTTCTTGACAGTTTTATGATTGGTCGAAGGTAAGGTAACTCTTCGCAAAGGTTTCACTCTTTCGATGGTAAACTTCCCGGTCGATGGTACCCGAAAGCGTTTATCCCCGCCAAGCTCATGGTATCCAAAAGGTTCGCCCGGTACAGTTGCCGTACCCGCCACCCGGGGCGTTGCTCGAGCATCGGGGCAAACACATCCGCAGACAAGTATAGTACAGATACAAGTGCCGTGTGGTACTCGTAGCTAACCAGGACTCAGAGTTGGCTGGCTTGCCTTCCTGCTTGCTTGTTGAGTTAAGCTGTAACGTCTCGAGCAATTTTTCACGTTCCGGCCAACCCTCCGTAACAGAACCCCATTACGGTATGTTCTAAAACTCATGTGTGCGACCCTAACAACCTTTTTCCTTCTTGTTCCCTGTTCCAACCATCCGCCGTCTCCGGTGCTCTGACGAAATGGGTGGGAGTTCGCTCTTATTCCCCACCAGTGAGTACTTGTGGCAAGACCAGACCGACAGCATGGTTACCGGGGTTTGGCCAATTTCCGGCTGTTCATCCAATGAATTGGGGGGAATCGAATTCGGCCAGGGCCGGGGGCCTCAAACTGATGTGAGGAGCAAGGAAGAAGGAAGGAAGGAAAGAGGGTACTTGTAGAAGTGCTAGCGACAATTATTATCTTTGTTTTAGGCCGGGGTGCCGCGATCCCGGAACTCCCAAGGGCTGGAACGACAAGACAATACCCTGCAATAGAACGGAGTAATTCGTTTCTGGAAGAAGAGTGTATTGTATGAATATGGGTCTTAGCGGTGGGTTACAAGTACGTATGATGCGCCATACTATATGGTACTTGTATGACAAACAATCTGCGCGGTTTTTCCCCTCGCCGCAAAGTAGACACCCCTAAATTTTAGCGTGAAAACAAAGGCAATGTTTAGCAACGAGACAAGGGAAAACAACTATGGTACCAAGTTATCGCATCATAGCAAAAAAAACCCTCCAAACCAACTCCCTAAACTGCCGGAATCTGTTTATCCCCGCACCGTTCCGTCAATTGGGCCCATCTGTGTTGACGGCCGAGAGGCGACAGCGCCAGAAAAAGGATTTGGGGCGCCCTCGAACAGACCGCTATTCCCGGGAACCAAAAGTTCGGTTTTTTCTCTGACCTTTCCTTTCAGCGGTTAATTTCTTTTCTTTTTACCTTGTAGGGAAGTTGTGGCTTTTCGGGTCCGTCCAAGTACGGTTTCGGGAATGCAATGCTCGATGGACCCGCTGCGCCGGGGGGGCGGCGTCGATATGATATTATGATATGTGGGACAAGTGAGAAAACTCGGTACAGCATCGATTTTAACCTGCGCGGTCTTGGAGGCTCCGGGAAAATGCAAACGCCTTTTCCTCCCCTCTTTTCCTTCTCCCATCGGAGCTTTTCAGTCCCCTTCCCTGATCCTTGGTTTGAGAGAGATTTGATCACCCGTCAAAGATGATGTGTGCCGTATTCGGTTGTGCGTGTGGGGGGGGATGGTGATATCAAGCAAATTCCCTGGCGTAAAAAGGAAACATTTCTTCCTTCTTCTCTTCCCCCTCCTAGGGCACACAAAAAACGTAAAACATCCAAGATCCTCATAAACAAGAAGGCTCCCCCCACGCCTTGGTGAAACATCCAAGGAATCCTCGAGCGCAAAAGGAACGGAATTGATACTTGTTGCGCTGACTCCCAATTATTCAAGTGCCCGAACGAAAGGGGGTGCTTGGGGGTGGCGGTCTGGTGGGCAGGGCAGCGACAATTACCACATCTGCAATTTATCTCAGATGTTTCGTTTCGTAGTTATTCCTTGCTCACCCATTCACTGACTGGGTCTGTTTTTTCTTTTCTTTTCTCGCCCTGCGTGTTTCTCTGGATGGGGAAGGCGCAACGGAGGAAAATAAAGTGAAGAGGACCTGGTCGCACTGGCGGTTCTTTTGACCTTTCCCGCTTTTGTGATGGCGATGATGATATCAGATGTTCTGGGGCATGTACGGTATGAGCACGGTACCGGTACTCTACTTTTCGCAGCCAGCGGGTTACCTGTGGAATATCGCGTCACGATCCTCTCCACCGCTTTCGTAAACAGAGCAACCGTATAACAAACGCAAGGAGTAGCCATTGCGGTGTTGTACTGTAGTATACTTGTGCGCACAATACTGTACCGTGCGATCAAGCTTGAAGGGAGAACGGGAAAAGGGAAAAGAGATGGGTGACAGACCAACTGAAAAAATGAAAAAGAAGGGAACCATAATCGTCAAAGCGCAAGAAGATGAAAACGGAAAAAATAAAATAAGAAAACCGAACCAACAGGTTGGGTTTGGTATTGCCATTGTTCAGCGCTAGTCTTTGTTAAGGCCTTTCGCCTTGTTTTTCCCGGCAGCTTGGGTAGCTAAGGATGGGAAGGGAATTAAAACAGAACGACTACGGGACCCGCATGTCACAGGTAGAGAAGGCCGTTCCCTGATTCAACTTGAGCTTTCATGTTTTATTTTGGCACCCCACCTCTCGCAGGTTCCCGGACCAGACTGAGGGAGGGAGGGAGGGAGGGGGAGAGAAAGAGAGAGAGAGAAAGAGAGAGAGAGAGAGAGAGAGAGAGACAGAGAGACAGAGAGACAGAGAGACAGAGAGATGGTTACAGTGCAGCCAGCAGGGGTTTGGAGCTTTGCAGGGTTTATGGGAGATGGATAGGGAAATCCTGAGGAAGAAGTGAGAGAATCCTCAAAGAGGCCAGGATTGTGCATGTTCCTCCAGTTTTCTGGACTTGAACAGATCGGACACCCCTAGATTTGGGCAGGGAGGTGCTGCTCGGTTTACGGGGGGAACATGGTTTCCTGCCGGGAGACAGAAGCTTTTCTTTCTTTCTTTGGCTCTTTCCCCATCCTGAGCCTTTTCCCTCGGCATCTTGTGCCTCTCCACCTCCAATTAATTTCAATGGGGAGGGTACTGGCCCGGATGCACCTCAACTGTATCTATGCTTTTTTAGCATAATAGATCAATGGATCGATACAGTTACATGGGTCACTTGATGTATTGTAGTGGGGAAAAGGAACTGGGGACGAAAAGCGGCTGTGGGCGTCTACTCTGCGAATGAATGAATGAATGAATGACTGGATGAATGAAGGGGAAAGAGTCCACCGTATCATATAGTCGCCGCTGCTCAGTTCCGTCCGTTCCATTCCATCCCAACCGTAAGGGCAGATCCATTCTACAGTATGTAGCTTTGCTTCCCTTCCTGTGGCTTTCTTCCGCACCGTGTATCGCTCTCGGAAGGGAGTGTTTGTTTGCTAAAGTTACCGCCTGACGTATCATATCAGCTGGACGACCTTATTCCAGGAAGGTTGAGAGGGGCGAGGACGTACTGTAATTTCGGGACGTAGAAGCAATCATGGAGTCGCAAATCTGCGGATTGGGTGATTGGGGCTTGGGGGAGGAATCAAGCAAGCAAAAATGTCAGCATTGAAGGGAGGAAGGGGGGGAGGGAGGGAGGTGAAGGGGTGTGGGTCCTCGGACCCTCCTTTGAACCCCTTCCTATTGCTCTTGGTATGCGTGGACCTGGGCTGCCGGTATGGTGCTCCAAGAAGTAGAGGCTACCTACGGTACTCATACCTCCAAAGGTATAATAAGTAGCCCACCCTCCGTGTGTTGAGATTTTTCGGTTCAACAACGTTCACTGCCTCCTTCGTCTCGATAAGCTACCTTAGTGTTCACCTTCCTTCCATCCTACATACATAAAGCCTCTCTCCCCCTCATACCCTCCGCTACCACAGACGGGTGCCAACCCTAGCCTCTACTTTTGTGCTTTATCCTGCATTGCTTCCAAAAAAGCCGCATCCAACCTATAAACCTTTCCTCGCATCCCTTCCTCCCCCGCAAACTAGAAACGATGGCGGTCCCCGGATACTGTCACCATAGCTTCAAGATCATCAAGAGCGAAAACACCCTTCTACTCTGGAATTGCGGAATGTGTGCATCAGGCCCTCACTGGTTTATCTTTGAGTGCAAGTTTTGTAGGCTCAAAACCTGCCGTCCATGCACCTATAACGCATGAAAACGAACAGGGTCCGGGGGGACACTGGGCGAGGTTGAGAGTGACGAGGGCGAGGACGGGGGCGAGCAGACCAAACAGGGGAGGAAATGAAGCGGAGGAGAGCACGGGGATTGGGCGGGGTGAAGCGATGGGGGGTCCTGGGGTTGCAGGCGGAGAGTTGACGAGGCGTCCTCTCAATTGGCGGCGACGGTGGAAGTATCATGGTGGGGATGTGGGGATGTCGGCGGAGGAGCGAATATCTGCCTCACTCCCGGGACAACGGCGTACGAGAACAAAAATAACCCTTACAACTACCTCATTTAATACCTCCTACTCATTTCACACATGGGTCGGCTTTCGGCAAATCGGTTTTCTGCTCTTTTGTATAATTATCTGGGGCGTTCACATTCCTTTCTTTTATTTTATCTTATCCTTTTCTCTTCTTACCACTCTTTTCTCTTTTACTTCTCATTATTTTTAAGAAAGGGGGCGATGGGTTATAGATTCGGTCATGTCTAACGGCGCTGGGAGGATTAATCCTATTTTATCTGTTTTGCTTGCACGTTTTGCTTTGTCTGGGAGGTATCTTATTAGAGGCTTTTTCTTTTCTCCTGTTTTGAAGGAAAATCCTGGTCACGTCTTGATGAGAGGGGGGGGGTTTGAGGGGTGTCGAAAGTGTTTTGAAAAGAAAAAAGAACATTATTACTCTACCTCATTTGTTCTATCTAAATGGAACCTTTTAAAGAGGAAGTACCGTGATCAGGCCAGAGAGAGGGAACATGGGCACCTGGGAAGCATTCTTTGTTAGCACTTCCGCTTTTGGGGTGCTGGTGGAATGTACCGTTTATTGGTGCTGTCAAGGTACAGCACAAGTACCATACAAAGTGCCAATGTGGGATCCCGTAGCGTATTACAAGCCGCTCTGTCCCCTTGTTTGGGGTAATGCTTGAGCGCATCACACCGAGTGACGGTACCGTATCTAATGTTCTGATAGAGAGGGAGGGGGCTTGAGAGTGAAGCAATAGGATACCATACGCCGATAGTCTAACGCATTGGCCATGCCGCTACCTTATGCACAGGGTGGAATAATCCCGGTCTGTCACTTTCCTTCTTTCCTTCCTTCCTTCCTTCCTTCCTTCCCATGATGCTCTCCTCATTTGGCCCCTGTCGTGTCCCCAGTTAAACATGCAGGCCCCATATGCAGAGTCATCTTCGCATCCGAGTATTCGGTATTCGAGTCCAGAGATCATCTGCAGCCCGAGGGGGGCCTTCCGCCCTCTCGCTCTTATCCTCCACACTGCACTTTTATTTGCTTGGCCGGGGTCTGTTGGCGCATCTACCTTTCTAATCGGATGGCCACAGAAGAATGGGGTTGACGCCCCGGCGTAGAATACGGTGCGGTGCGGTACCTGCCCAACTACCCGTGCTTTGCAGTGCTAGCTGTGCGAACGCGATTGAATCTTGCGCTTCAGTGTTGTCACGAGTAAATTTCATAGTGTTACAGTGGTCTGCTCGAGCAGGGCGCGCGCGTGAGTGGCCTGTCCCGAGGGGTACAGTACTGTAGAGTACGTTTATCTGCTCGCCCCGCCAGCCCTGCTACTCGTGCGGGATACAATATCATACTGCAGGCCTCCCTCTCGCCCACCCGGTCTCGAACACCATGGACAAACAAAGGGCTATGCCATGTCGGGGGAGAGCGGAGAGGAGAGGAGAACATTCACTCACTCCGCTCCACCAGCCCTATCACCCGCCCCATAGCCACGGCAATGTGCTGTAGACTATTCTAGAAACTACGGTTATCTATCGAACCGAGGTCTGCTCGTGGGACATTATTGTTATCGCTACGAGTAGGGCTCTGGGTGAACATCCACCTCCCCAACGGTAATCCACGACGGACCTTTCCACTCACCCGGTCCCTCGCCCACTCGCTCCCCGAATGGATGGGGGAAAGCCTTCAAAACATCGAATCCGTCGTTCGACATGGTGATGCTATATCCGTTTCTGGCCGAATATGCCCCTCGAAGGATTTGGATTTCCTTTCTGACCAGCAAAAGCAGTGACCCTAGCCTCTCTCTGACAACTCAGCGACGACCGCATCTTGGGTGTGACCGCTTTGACAACACACAAGCAAACCCCCGACCGGCTACACGACAATTTTTTGGTCGCGCCCCGTCGCCATTCAATCCGGTCCCCCTTTGCCAGGCACGGTGAAGAAGGGGAAGGGGAAGGGGAAGAGAATGAAATGAAAAAATTCCGGAATCGAGAGCAGCGGCAGATATTTCTAGCCTTTTTTATTTAATTATTTAATTTATCTCCACTCGGGAGCCCAATATTTCCTCCTCTTTGTGAAGCCGTTTCGGATCGGCCGCATACGTCACTTTTTCGTCTCCTTGTATGTGTGTGTGTGTGTGTATGTATGCAAAATAAATGTTGACACGTCTTTGCCTTTCGTCTCCGGGATATTTCACCAGCCTCCTCCTCCCCCCTCTCTCCCTCCCTCCCTCCCTTCCTCCCTCCTTTCCTCCCTTCCTCCCTCCTTCGCTGCTCCTCCAACCCCTGCGACAAGACTGGTTATTAGACAATAATGATTCCGATTTCCGAGCCCTTGGTTAGGTTATAAGATCTGTACCCATCACCTGCGAGTGTGTATGACACGTCTCTGGCATTTGCTGCATTCTTCTAGATTTAGGAGCCTCGAACACCTGTTCATCCCGGGTATTGCATCGAGTGCATCGATTTGCACGCGGTTGATTGGCGCCCCTCCCTTCCGGTGGGAGAAGTGCCCTTCGCAACGAGCATTTTCCGATCTTTTTTGTGTCACTCTTTTCGATAAAGTAGCTGTAACGGTGAAAAGGATACCCATTGCTTCCCTACCACTTCTATTCGTCGGATATGTATTATCGATGGGGTCGGTACAACCTTCACGCTGAGTGGAATAAATAAATACCACCCTCTCCATCGTGCGAAACAACTTCATACTGCCTGGCATCCTGCAGACTGTACCGAAATTCTGGGGACCCCACTTTGTCCGGATATCTTGTTCTGAACCATCCTTAGAAGTTAATGAATCTGTAGGTTCTCACCGGATAGGGTTTCCGGGACACTTGGATGCTAAGTGGCTCGACCAGCAAACACACCTGACCCTAAACTATCACTCTGGTGTCTCTTTCCGTTTGAGAATTAGCTAACCTCAAGTGAGTGGAGAAGAGAAAAAGAAAGAAATGGAAGAAAGAAATCGCACCTATCTAACCCGTTTACCCATTCGTGAGTTGATAGATGCCTTCATGTTCCAATCGTGAAGTTAGCCCATTCAGTCTCCGGGGGCTACTACCTGGAGACCTACCAACCCGCTCTTGACACGAGAACCGCGTATATATAACGAAGTGGCGGTCCACAGCATCGCTCTCCCAGCCTCCCGGCGGCCATTGCGATTAATTTTTGCCCGGGATAACCTTTGACATGTGCGTATGGGAGAGAGAGAAAAAAAGAAGACGGTGCACCCCGCAAATGTTTTGTATTGGTATCAAGCTGATGAAGATCCGTGCACTTTGAAATTCAGCTAGCGCAAGCGTCGAGTAATGGAGCCCATACATCAATGAGTGCGCCGTGCTTTCTGGCCGGCCACATCCTCTCATGATACACCGATCCTCCGTGCACGTCGTGACTCGAGTACACTCGAATGTCCCTTGCCTTCGCCGGATTGGCAACCTTGGTGTGATGTGCAAGGATCTGGCTCCGGATCACGGAGAGGATATGCTTGTTCGGCGGCGTACTGGAATATTGATAGCATGGTGGAGTGCTTCACTGGCCAATTGGTGTGCCAATATATGATCCCGGAGTCTCCTGAACTTAGCATGCCATCATCGTCCTGGCCCCCCTTGATCTTGAAATGCAACTCCAGCAAGGCTTTGCGCGGAGTCATACACCGTCACTCGGCGGATCGTTTGTGAAGGGTTTACCGGTGGAGCAGCGATGTTCTAGGCTTCGATAGTCCTCAAGCGTGTAGATACATCGCTTCGCCACGGTAAACGTGCAGGCTCGGATTACCGTAGGTAGTATGAGGGTCCTCAGCATCATACCGGGCTTAAGTTGATGGGCGCCTCAAGGGATAAGGAGAGCAGGAGGGAGGGAAGGAAGGCTTGGTGCAACGGGACCTAACATTCATCAACAAGCCAAGCCAATCTCTGCGAGGCATTGGGCTAGCCTTTCGGCAGTCTGGCTGGAAATTTTTGCATACGGATCGCAGTTCGCCATCATAGGAGTCCAGCGAGCCATCGCGATTTCTAGAGCGTAGCATTGTCCCTGAGTTGTAGCCTTGCTACCCCTTTTTGTTTCATGAATTTTGATTGGATCGGCCGATCCACCCCAGGGACCGAGCACCCTCCTGGGTGCAGTCGCCGAGCTGCGCGATGAAGTGCCTTGAGAGCCTGGTTTTTGCGTGCAGACGGGTGAGGTAAATTTCTCCGGCTTGAGGGGCAAATGGGCGGCTCCTGCTACTAGCTACCTTGATTCCTCCCCGGAGATTCGGCTACTGGTTCACTTGTACTTAGTGCAAACGCAACGCAAAGTAGCGATAGTCCAGCTGGGGGTGGGGCTTGCCCGGTATGTAATCTATAATCCTGGTGCATTATGCGTGAGGTGGGGAGGTAAGTGTGATCAAATCATGACTTATCACTCGTGATCTGCGTATTGGTGGCGCCTAACGTTCTCTTGCTTGATTGTCTTGAGAGGCCGGTGGAGGTGGTGACAGCATTAAGTGAGTTTTCCGGGGCTGCAGAGAATTCCCTCTATGCTCGATATTGTCATGGGCTGTAGTGTGCGTTTTTTTGTCCGCGGGTTGTGATCCGACGACTCACACAAGGCACGATATTTCCACCCCGGAAAGTTGTTCACCTGGTGGTTTTATTGGGTAAGCAGGACCTGTTGGCGGTCTGGTCGGTGCTGCGCCAAGCAGACTTGAGTGTTGGGCGACACGATGTCCTTCTGAAGCGGAATGTCCGTCGTGACAAAAGATCGCGGCCGAGATCTCGGTCGAAGAACTCTGTGCGATCGATGAGAGAGCGGTGCCAGTACGCGGAGACCATGTTGTTAGATTAGAAGGGCTCGACCAATCGTTCACGGGTGTATGGACTCTACATTAAATTGGGTCCCCTCACGCACGCTGCATCCTCGCGGGGTACCGGTGAATGATGGAACTCCACCCCGTCATCTCATGTGACGATTAACTCCGGCTATTTCCATTGCTATTGGTGAACCGTATACTCGAGTACAGTCTCGGCTGCTACGGCCCAGAAGCTTCCATAGGATTCCACTGCCGGTAGAAGGAAGCTTAGCTACGATGAAAGAGTACGGGGTAGCCCCGGCATCGCGGGTGTGCTGTGCTCGTACTAGTATAGTCTACTCGGGTGTGAATGGCGCTAGCTCATTTGGTAATCCCATGGGCAATTGGTCGCACTGAATCTCACTCGAATATTTCTATTACTTCTTGGCCTTTCCAAGGTCTTTTTTTTTTTGAAGGTGACCACTTGGTGCGTTCGGAGTTGGGTACAGTATTTGTGTTCTGGTACGGGGCGCTTTTTGAAATGGACTTATGGTGCATCACGAGAGAGTGGCGGGTTTCTTTTCTGAGGCGCTTTCGCGGTACGAGTATGCTAGGTTATTATTACCGGTATAGTACTGTCAGTGGAGGGACCGTTTTGAAAACTTGTTCACAATCCGCCCGCGATTTGGCACTGAGGGGTTTGGCCTTTGTGAAATGGGCGTGAATATCGTCACTTTGGGGGACTTTTTTTTTTTTTTGGGTCGAAT